>QXVZ01021619.1:10043-22393 GCA_008931825.1 Phallusia fumigata | reverse complement strand
TCCAGCAAGTGGTATGAACCAACTCAAAGGTCACTATAATCGACCCAAAATTCAAAATGGAAAAATACATAATCATCTAAAGGAACTGACATAAGGTAGGTATAACTCGATGCTGCGAACGTATATAAGCATAATGCATATTCCGCCCACCGATCATCATGTTAACACAATACGACCAAAATTTTAACGACAAACGATAATTTGCCAATGAAAACCTTAATGTTATTACTAGGGTTTAAAAAATACAATACACGTGTAAAATCAAAGAATACTATAACCAGGAAGGTCAACTCATTGTTCTCGTCACGCATGAGTGAGACGGGATAAGGTACGGCGCAGATAGGATGTTTTGTATGTAAAAGCGGGTGATCAGATGGTAAGAAGGTAGATTTAAGGGATATAACGTGAATATACAGTGCCTGGGTGCAATTGGCCCGTTAATTATGTCAAGGCACAAGTAATCAAATGTAAAACGTGAACAGGAAGTACTTGACTAATCTTCTATTGGCTATGCGGGAGCGGCAAGCAGGCGACGATGAGAAATTTTGCATGAAAAAACCTACGGTATATTGTTCTGTCCATAAAAAAATATAACTCAGGAAACTGTTATAGCAGTACTGAGCAATATTTTTTGTGTGATTTGCATTTCAAAGATAAGGACATTAACAGGGGTCAGAGTTCTATTAAAATGTGGAGCATTAACAACGGCTACAAAGCCATCACTCCCAAGTCCCAAGACAAATTTAGAAAACTATCCACAGAAATTTTGAAAAAGTTTTGCAGTCATCAAAAAAAAAATTTGAGCCTTTATTGTTGCAAAGATACTTTGTAACCACCTAATTTAATTGTGTATCATACTTCTACAAAAGTGGATTTTACCTTCCTTAAAGATCCATATTTTATGGTGCTGACACTAATATAAATCAACATTCAGTTTTAAAATGTTCCCATTAAAAGAAAAAATAGTGACCAACTATATTTCCAGGACTGAGAAATGGTTTGTAAAAAAATGATGTTTACTTTCATTCATTTTAAAAGGCTGTATTTTAATAAAAATCTGTTGGTTGCACAAGTTAAAAAGAGACNGTTTTTGAAGTTATTCCAACTGTTTATATTATCGTTGCATGTTTTGAGTGTTTTGTGTTTAATTTACCATGCATGCACTCGTATTAAACTTCACATGCTTTTATTCGTATTGGTTTTATAAGCTTTGAACGATATTTTGTGGAACAAAAAAGCATGCTTCATGTAGAAACCAAGCAAACACCATTCTACAGTACAAAACAAATCAATAACATACAAATTTACTATATTCTCGAAAATTGGAAATCAGTAACCTTACAATAATTAAATGTAGATAGTGTTGAAAGCGGCACTTCTATAACAAGTCTACATAATCCATACAATTTATTCTGCGTTCTTTGATATATTTGCCGCTCACCTGAACATAAACGTAAGCGTCATTGCTCCAGCAAGTGGTATGAACCAACTCAAAGGTCACTATAATCGACCCAAAATTCAAAATGGAAAAATACATAATCATCTAAAGGAACTGACATAAGGTAGGTATAACTCGATGCTGCGAACGTATATAAGCATAATGCATATTCCGCCCACCGATCATCATGTTAACACAATACGACCAAAATTTTAACGACAAACGATAATTTGCCAATGAAAACCTTAATGTTATTACTAGGGTTTAAAAAATACAATACACGTGTAAAATACATCGACAGGAGAGTAAAATACATGAGAGTCGCGGAATGGTACATAACAAGTTAACAACCTAAACAAATGAGGACTTTTAAGGTACAGTCTCACACAATCCAACCATTGTTTATTCTTTTCTATCGGCGTTGAGTGATTATGTACGATACCTTACTTGCAATGACCTCATGGTCTTCTACAGATAGCGTACATATTGCGCTGTCACTGGTAAGTCACAATTAAATTATTATTGTTCTGGAAGGCGATGATGAGCAAAGATTGACTAATGTAAAATAAAGGTGGAATGTAGCAAAATATTGATTACTTTTATTGGTAGAGTCACTCTATACTCGAAAAATTCTTAAAACACACCAAAATAACGAAATACATTCATTTTACACTTGTAATTTTCGCGCAACTTAAAATACAGCTGGTTATTACACATTGTGCTAATATAAATATGCTTCAGAACAGGGGTGTGCAACCTTTTTTACTGGAGGGCCAAATACAATCAAGCGCATTAAACCGCGGGCCGCACCTTTGTTTAACGCTGGTTGGATTTGTCTTATTGAATATCAAGGAAGAACATTCAGTTTACAAAGGAATTCCTTTCACGTTATTCGTTTTACTTTCCTATCGGCATTGTGGACAATAAATTGAACTCCGGTTGGTTGTGGAATGCACAAAAACAACGTAATGCACTTTCGCGGGCCGCACTCCTTTCAAAATCCGAAACCTCTCCGCGGGCCGTACAATTTCTATTGGCGGGCCGCAAAGAAGTTATCACAGTTAACAGGTTAAATCTTCAAGCCACGTATGTCAAACTCAGTTTGGTTCCGGGGTCAGATCCAGACCATCTGATCTCTTGTGGGCCGGTCCAGTGAAATAATGGCAAAATAACCTTTGGTGTAGCTGTTGCCCTCGCGACTTGACTGTTAATAATCGTTTGAACATTTATTGAAGGCGAACCCATGTCGTACAACGGAAGCACGCACGCACAACAATGCCGTTTGCCAAAACTCTTTGTGACGTAACAGTCTGGTTTGCGTCCATATTGCCGTTCCCTGGTCAGTGTGTCTTCCGGATTTGCTTAAACATTTGCTGCCTCCAGCGGCTGGAGGAAGCATTGGGGATTTGGGGGATTTGTTTAAAAAATTGGGTATTTAAAAAAAAATTCAAAAATGACTCGCCTTTTATGGCTGACTCAGAAATGTATGGCGGGTCGTATGTTTGACATGCCTGACTTAAGCCATGCACTTCTAAAAGCTTGACTTCACTCGTCGCTGTGAAAATTGACAAGAATTTATTAAGGTTCCGGCAAATTTAAAACGTTTAAGGGACGTTTTACACAATTTGTAATTGTTTAATTGTATTTACTATTTTCTGTCGGTTTACTATAATAAGCATGCAAACCAACCGGTACAATACCAAACATTTTTGTAATAATTTCGTATTTGAGTCAAGCTTTACTCGAGTACCGATGTACAAAAAATTTCAAACAACAAAAACCTTTCTGATGAGACTTGATAGCTATGACTTTCTTGACGATTGTTAAACAACATATAACGACCTTCAAATGCCTTTTTACGTCTATTACCCGATGAGTTGCATTATTGGGTTTGTTTCGTGCTAAAGTTTTTTTTCGTTGGCAATAGAAGTACGTTGCAATACAAACCTTCAGCGCAGAATTGGAAGTGTCAATGGCATCAAAAAAAAACTTTAAACGTAAAAAATGCTTTTCACTTTTAAAAAAATGGTTGTCAAAATGCAAAATAATTTTAGCAGGAAAAACATAAATACATTGGTCAACAAAAAAACTATATTTTCTTGAGGTGAGTTACAAAGATTGCCTTACGGTCTTTGAATTTACAGGCTAAAAAAACTGGTTCAAGTACGCAGCGCAAGAAAAAGGCGTACCGCAAACTTCAGCACATAAAAGTGAACTCAACGCACAATTTGTGAGAAGTAAGAAGAATTTCGGAAATATTATAACTTGTCGTTACTATAAGTTATATAGAAGGAAATGTTTGAACTTGCTGGTATTTTCTGTTTGATATCAGTTGTCTACTGTCAAAGAGAATGTCCACCTTCTGAGCCGCAATTTCAAATCTGCGCACCAGTTTCGTCTGTACCGGATGGTTTGACAAATTTTGGAAGTAGGTTGTGTAATATTGAATATAGTTTGTAAAATTCCTTTTGTTTGACACCGTTTGAAACGTTTACCTATCAAATTGGTTATGACGTTTAAAACCTTTAAGAGTCTAATAAAACTTAAAGCAATTTTATAAAATGAAAAATTGTGTCGTTTTTTTACATCGAATGAGCAACTTGACCTATGCTGTTGTACCAAATGTGGATCAAATTACGTTCGTGTTCAATCTGCTATTCATTTTCTTTTTTCTAAAAATAAAATTTTTGGTTTACCTGAGATAGTTAATTTATAGGTCAACATTTTACACAGAATTTTCCAAAATTTTCCCAAAGTATGATGTGTCAAGTTCCGTTAACGAAAAATGTTTGCAGCAAAGTCGGCAGATCTTATCTCATTGAAAAAAGAAATTGGAATAATCGATTCCAAGTTGACAACTGTTGAGCAACGTCTAAGGAGTGGGAGCGTTGGTGAAAACAGTAAGAAAAATGTTATTGTGTAAAAAATCGCGAGTGTCAGTTTTGCCGATGTTTTCGCAGTGGTAAATCATCTGAAGTCTAACATGCTGGTAACCGGCCCTTTAAGAAAAAATAAATCTGGTTATCTTTTCATCTTTTCAACAGGCTGCCAATTTAGTCGCTACCTTCTTCCGAGGAGAAATCAAAATACAGATTTTGTACGATATCGTCCCTACGTTCCGAGACTTTCCGCGGCAACAGTGTGCGCTTGGTTAAACGTCACAGATACATCTCATGACTATTCTATTATGAGTTATGCGACGACATCTCGTGACAACGAATTCTTGCTGTACGTACGTCCCCAACCGTCAAAGCTTAGCGTTACAATTGAAAATCAAGCGGTCTATTTGGATGTAAACATACCAGAATCAACAATGGTAAACACAACTTTTTTAACTTTTTGGTGTTTTTAGTGTTGATTCTTTGCGAAATCGATTATTTGGCAGACAAATATTTGCAATTCATTTTTACCTGTGTTTTCCGACCTTTTCAGGCCGTTAATTATCGGCATGATAACATAAAATTTTCTGGACTAAAGTTACGCTGTGAAATATAGGCAACAGACGTTATTTTAACTGAAAATTCCGCTTCAGCGTACAGTGAGCCTTTAAACTTTTTACTAGCACTTTCTTTAAGGTTTTGACGCAGATTCTCGCCAAAATTCCAAAAATGAAAAATGCAACGGTTTTTGCACACTGCTGATTTGGGCTTGAGTACGGCTGGGTAAAGATTGTTTTGAATAGAAAAAAGCAAAATTGCCTATAGCGGTGATCGCGTTTAATCACTTTTTAATTACAGATGTGACGAGAACTGTGGGCAACACGTGCACGTATAAGTTTTTTCTGTTTACTATTATCTATGTCAAATCTCTGGACGGTTCGATGTTTGCTGCAAACGAACTGGTCAGAAAAAGTAAATATTTACCAGATCAGTAAATTTTGATTGAAATCACTGATCGGTAACAAAAAGTTGATGATAGACGAATTCAAGTCAAGACAACGCTCGTTTCACAGTCCTGGTGCGGTGTCACAGGGCGCGTGGTAATATCGACCATAGCAAATAGGGTTTCGAATTGTAAAACCCACTATTAATGCGGTAGAAAATGTCCATTTGACCTCTTAACCAAAGGGTCAAACACATTCTTACATAGTTTTCAGCCAGCAATTGACCGCACCAAATCCCAGGACAAATTAGTTAAATCTAATTTGCACAACTTAATAGAAATCGCAGGGAATCTCCAACTTGATTTTCTACCATGATCCTAATTGAGGTTAGAAGTTTCTCATGGCCTGTAGGTCCCATTTGTGCTTGTTTTCCCACGAAGTTATGCAAAACTGTAAATCAGTTGGCCATTTTAAATCGATTTTCCATCCGGTGTGGTTTTCGGGTAAGAAAACAAGTACGCCTGCAGTTAGATTTGGGTTACGAAAAGACACTTAAAAATTATCAAATGTATGATGTATTAAAGCACACATAGCCTATTTGGAGGCATAACCGCAAAAAATATTATCGAATGACGTTGACGCTATATTTAACCATTTTGCTTACTTGGGTGCAAAACAGTACATGTTGAAAATAAAACTAAACTGGTCGTCAAAACTTTTTCAAATTTATGTAACAGATGTTGGGTAAATCCCTCCTAAAGTATATTCCAGGCGCGAGAATCAACTTAATAGTTTCGATAATTGGTAAACTATACTTTTGCAGACCCATGTTTGCGCGTGGTTTGACTCGAGAACCAACAATCTCGGTGTGTTTATTAACGGCGTGGAAACTTCTGCCCCCTATCGTGGTGTTCCTGTTTCCGGAGGTGGGACAATGATACTCGGACAGGAACAGGACCGAGTCAATCATGGCAGATTGGATCCGAATCAATCTCTGAGGTTATTTGCAGAGGGCTTTAACTGACGCGTCAGGGTATTAAGTACAAGCACTACTAGGCCGCCGTAATTGTTATTTTACCGTTAAATATTTTTTCAAAACAGTCGTTATAGCCGCTTTCGCTATCAAGTTTCCAAAATGTTTGTTTAAATTTGTTAAATTAAGTTAGTAGTGCTTAAATAAAGATAAATGTACGAGTTTGAAATACATCATGTATGTTTCATAAGGACACAAGTGTGTTTCGCGCGAACGTAATTCCCCCAATGGTGACCCCCAAAACACAGGTTTCTTTTGTTGCAGCGGATCTATAGACAATTTTATGATTTGGCCCCGAAAATTGACCACTGATGAAGTAGGCAACTTATTAAACCATTGCCAATGCCCACCTGATCATGTATTGGCTATGACTTTGGAAAATGTGGAGTTTTGGGGCCAGGCAACCTACGAAGTACAATCTGTGTGCCCAACTATCTGAAAACAATAAAACACACACTTTTCACATGTTTTGTGTTTAATTTACCATGCATGCACTTGTATTAAACTTCACATGCTTTTACTACGTATTGGTTTTATAAGCTTTGAACGATATTTTGAGAAACAAAAAAGCATGCTTCATGTAGAAACCAAACAAATACCCTTCTACAGTACAAAACAAATCAATAACATGCAAATCTACTGCATTCTAAAAAATTCAAAGCAATCATACAATCAGTAGTCTTACAATTATTAAATGTAATTAGAGTGCTGAAAGCTGGCCTTTCATTACAGAACATACTATATCATACTGCATCCAAGCAATCCATAAGATTTATTCTGCGTTCTTCGATATATTTGCCGTTCACCTAAACATAAACGCGAGTGACATTGCTCCAACAAGTGGTATGAACCAACCCAAAGGTCACTATAATCCGCCAAAATTCAATATTGAAAAATAAATAATCATCTAAAGTAACTAACATAAGGTAACTCGACGTGGCCAACTTATGAGCATTCCGCCCACCGATCAAGTTAAAACAAACGACAAACGGCAAACGTCAATTTGTTATTGAAAACCTTACATTATGGTATTACACATTGTGCTAATGTAAAGATGTATTAGAAGTTATCACAGTTAACAGGTTAAATCTCTTTACAGCGTTACAGTAATGTCTCAGAATCGATTTCTTCGACTTAAGCCACCCATGTCAAACTTAGTTTGGTTCTGAAGCAAAATGCAGACCATCTGATCTCATGTGGGCCGGGCCAGCAAATAATGGCAAAATAACCTCTGGTGGAGCTGTTTTCCCCCGCGACCTGATTATAAGTAAGCGATTGAAGACTTTTGGAAGGCCAACCTATGTCGTACAACTGACGCATGCATACACAGCAATACCCCTTGTCAAAACCCTTTGTGACGTAACAGTCTTTATTGCGTCGATGCTGCCGTTTCTTCGTCGGTGTGGCTTCCGGATTTTTTACACATTTGCTGCCTCTAGCGGCTGGAGGGAGCATGTGGGATATCGTGGTATTATTTAAAAAATTGGAGTAGTTAATAAAACACATAACCCTTTAACACAAAGAGACTTGCTTTTTTGGCAGACTCAGAAACATATGTCGGGCCGTATGATTGACGTTGCATGCATGCCTGACCTTAGCCATGTATTTTTAAACACTCGATTTTATTCGTCTCTGTCAAAAAATGACTTGATTTTATTTAAGTTTAATTCAGCAAAATCTTTAAGGAATGTTTGACGCAATTGATACCTGTTTAGTTTTCTACTTTCTGTCGGATATGGCTTGCAGAATGCTATTTCTGGTTTATTACCTAATGAGTTGCAGTAATGGTTTTCACATTTCAAGAAGTAGTTGACCCAATTGCTAAGTTTTGTTCGTTGGCAGTAGAAGCACGAGGGGATCAAATCGTCAACACAGAATAACTTTAAAATGTAAATCATGCCTTTCACAAATTTTGGTAACAAATAACTGTATTCCTTGAGGTCAGCTACAAGTATAGGCTTACGGTCTTTGAATTGACAGGGTAAAAAAACTGGTTCAAGTACGCAGCGCAAGAAAAAGGCGTACCGCAAACTTCAGCACATAAAAGTGAACCCACCGCACAATTTGTGAGAAGTAAGAAGAATTTCTGAAAAATTATAACTTGTCGTCATCATAAGTTATATAGAAGGAAATGTTTGTACTTGCTGGTATTTTCTGTTTGATATCAGTTGTCTACTGTCAAAGAGAATGTCCACCTTCTGAGCCGCAATTTCAAATCTGCGCACCAGTTTCGTCTGTACCGGATGGTTTGACAAATTTTGGAAGTAGGTTGTGTAATATTGAATATAGTTTGTAAAATTCCTTTTGTTTGACACCGTTTGAAACGTTTACCTATCAAATTGGATATGACGTCTGAAACCTTTAGGAGTCTTAAACCTAAAACTCTTTGTAAAAATAAAACATTGTGTCACTTTTTTGATATCGAATGAGCAACTTGACCTGTGTTGTACCAAATGTGGATCGAACTAAGACCATGTTCAAGTTGTTATTCCTTTAAGCATGATGTGTCAAGTTCCGTTATCGAAAAATGTTTTCAGCAAAGTCGGCAGATCTTATTTCATTGAAAAAAGAAATTGGAATAATCGATTCCAAGTTGACAACTGTTGAGCAACGTCTAAGGAGTGGGAGCGTTGGTGAAAATAGTAAGAAAAACGTTAAAATCGTGAGTGTCACTTTTTCCGATGTTTCAGCAGTGGTAAATCATCTGAAGTTTAACATATTGTTCACCGGACCTTTTGGCCGCTTTGGCGATTTTAACTTTGTTCACCTTTTCAACAGGCTGCCAATTAAGTCGCTAAGACGACTTCTTTTGACAACGAATTCTTGCTGTACTACAATGTCCAACCCTCAGCGCTTTCCATTACAGTTGGAAATCAAGACGTCTACTTTGGTGTAAACATACCACAATCAACCAAGGTAATAACAACTTTGTTTACATTTTGGTCGTAGGAGCAGCACCTGCTTTGAGGAAAGATATGAAATCGATCATTTGGTAGACAAATGTTATCAATTTTAACTTACAACATATAATTAGTTCATAAACGATGTTTCGCAATCTGTTTATGCTTCTATCATTATTAGTATTTTTCCTTCATTTTACATTAAGCTTTTAAACTTTTTACTAGCGTGAATTTTTGGGTGATGATGGTCAATTTTTTCCACATAGACCTTAAAGCAGGACCGAATTAATTTCACTGTTGGGTGGTTGCGGTAATATATCGTGTTAAATCAAAACCATTGATACAATTCAGTTGCAGCCTGGCATAAATGTCGCTAACAATTGGTTACAATTTTTAATTACAGATATGACGAGAGCTGTGGGCAGCAGATTCACGTAAAACGTTATAGTTTTTACGGCAATAACCCACGTCCAATTTCTCGGCGGGTCAATGTTCGCTGCAAACAAACTTGTCAGGAAAAGTTAACGTCTAACAAAACATTAAAAATAATTTGATTAACAAGTTCTGTTTGAACAAAAAATAGCAATCGGCCAGTTCACGAAGATATGCGAATTCAATTTAAGACAACATTCATGTTTCTGTAGTGGCAAACCCTACTATTGATGTGGTATAAAATATATATTTACTCCTAGAACCAATATATTAAACAAAGGGACAACACGTGATTTCGGTGTATTCTAGTTTTTCAGCCAGCAGTTGGCCGCACCAAATCCCAGAACAAATTAGTTAAATCGAATTTGCACAACTTAAAACAAACTGCAGGGAATCTCCAACATGATTTTCTACCATGATCCTAATTGGGGTTAAAAGTTTCTCATGGCCTGTAAGTCCCACCAGTGCTTGTTTTCCCATGAAGTTATGAAAAACAGTAGTTCAGTCGGCCATTTTTCAATTCGATTTTTCATGGCCGTGGGAATTTAAATGTAGTTTTGGCTAAAGCTCACAGTTGGTTAATTACAGTATGCAAGGTTTTTCCAAAATTGACAAAACAAATATATCGCAGTACATGTGCTGCTGTACCGGCTTTATTATCTTCTTTTTATTCGTGGTCGGCGAAGCATATCGCCTTGTGGTGTTCATATTTTTTTGTTTCAATTTTCGATTTGGAGAATTGAAACTAAAGATTCGTTTAACCTATTCAATTTCAAAATGGTACCTAGACGTACGATATTAGAACCTATAACCTTTTTTTTAATACTGACATGTATAGCCATGTACTCGCTTTTGCAGGTAAACATTTACGTCTGCGGTTGGATAAACTTAAAACTTTTCATTTCATTTTTCGATTTCCAAAAAATTTACAAGCAAACATCGCGTACTTTTTGCTGCCTATTTGGCTTAGAAAGGTATTTTGAAAGTTATAAAATGTCTGACGTAATATTTAAAGCACATAATTGGTGGTATAACCGTTAAAAAGTATATTACCGAAAGACGGTGATGCTATATGTTTAACAACTTTGCTTGCAACATTGCCAGGTAAAAAGCTCGTAACTAAAAAGAAAACACTAAACAAGAAAGTCTTAACACTCAAGAATTGTGAAACAAGCATTGTTTATGAAACAAAACAAAACTGGTCTTAAGTTTTTTTTTAGCTTTTTCAACAGCTGTTGCGTAAATGCGACCTTCTAAGGCCCTCTCGACTGCTCCCACAACCGTCACCCCCAGGTTGTGTTTTCTCATATTGCGCCAAACTTACTCTCTTGTGAGCTCCGCCACATAGCCCTAATAATAACGGTGTAGCTGCAGCACGTTCAACCTTTATCCACCAATTGTGCCCTTAACATTTGTGCGCCACGTTGTGAAGTTATTTCCGACCTGGTGATTAATTTAATGATATCGTGTCGATATTTTTCTTTCATTTTCTTTCATCTCGGTGTGTATATCAATGGCGCGGCAACTTCTGCCCCCTATCATGGAGTTCCTATATCCGGAGGTGGGACATTGATACTCGGACAGGAGCAGGAAGGAGTCAATCATGATAGTTTGGATCCGAATCAATCTATGAGGTATGGGTAGAGGGCTTTAATTGATGCGAAAGGGCCGTGGTAATTGTGTTACTTCAACGTTTGATGTGCACTTAAAAACAGTCGTTTTTGCCGCTTCCACTTCTTTAAAAAATTTTAACTCACGTTAGTGGGCTAAAATTAAATGTTTAAAAGCCACGAGATATATATATATATGGATACAAGTGTGTTTCAAGCGAACATAATTTCGCCAAATTTAATACAAAATTGGTTACTCTAAAAATTGTTTTTGTTGCAGCGGATCTGTGGACAATCTTATGATTTGGCCCCGAAAATTGACAGCTGATGAAGTAGGCAACATAATAAACCGTTGCCAATGCCCACCTGACCATGTAATGGCTATGACTTTGGAAAATGTGGAGTTTTGGGGCAAAGCGACCTACGAGGAACAGTCCGTGTGTCCGACAATGTAGAAGTCNGGTGAAAGTCCTGTAAGCAGTATTGTTTAGGATCATTGGTTTTCAATTCAAACTAATATTTTAACTAAAAGGGTGACTTCCACCACATTGTAAGTCCACACACACTATAATTAAATCTAAAAGGGATATATATTCACTATACTATTTTGCATTGGGTCCCATGGATACTTACGCTTCTGCAGTAGGAAATGCTAGGTTTCCCACACATGCAAAGTTGTTGATTATGCATATTTTCCAGATACATGTCAAAAAACTGTTTGTACAATATGTAAAAACAACACTAGCATATATTTTTGATAAAATTTAAGTAATTTGTTTAATTTAATGAAGTTGGCGAATATATAACAAGAACTAGAGAGGTGGCGTTCTCCATATGGGGGTTCCACATACACTACCACCCCAAATTGATGTTTTCCATAAGTACCATTTCCTTCATTATGTTGGATATATATTCAATGTCTGCATAACATTGGGTCCCAAATTCCCTTGGCATTTTATGACATGATTGTTTCTGCTAGCATAAACATATGGGTCCCCACACACATGAAGTTTCTGAATAGTGTCCCATTTTCAACTTTGACCGAGCATTTAACCAACAACTCTCAGTTAAGGTTTGCCTTCTTTCGTACAAGGACTAATAGTCAAGTACAGAC
>QXVZ01021618.1:6077-24925 GCA_008931825.1 Phallusia fumigata | reverse complement strand
CATGGGTTCGATTTACACTCGTTTATATCTAAAAAAACATTAGCATTGTAATCTAAAACGGTAGCATTGTGCTTGATAAGCACATCTGGGTAGATTATATAAACACCAACAGGCAGAAAAACGTAAGCTTTACTGAAATTTTATATTCTGCTTTGCAAGGTGAATATTTTGCATATTCTGAACAAATTAACTGACGTTTAGACACATTTTTTTGAAATATTTCTCCAAATCTTTTGACATGTTGGGACAAACAAATCAACTAAGCTTTAGACACACCTTTCACATATTTCTTAAAACGTTTTTACATGTTTGGAGTAAAATATACTGTGATTTGACTCACTTTTTTCGCACTTAATTCCATCAAATCCACCCATGCAGGTACATGTGAACTTGNGGCTCTAAAGAGTTCAGAGAGAAAGACGTAAAAAACAAAGGCAGGCCTGTTAGCTTAGTAAGATTGCAGTTGACATATCTACATGAAAGGTGTCTATTTATTATCGAACACTAAACATCAATGTATAAATGCTTCATATAGCATGCAGACATCAAACAGATGTGTTTGTGGAAAAATCACAAATTTACAGCACAAATTAACTATGCAATAACACCCCATTGAGCACAAACTAATAACTCATGACCAGATGTGAAAATAAGATTTTGTTGCGCGCGGGTTTTAATTCGGTTGACCTTGTCAACACAGGGATTTTAGTGAAAAAGCAACGACTGACTTTCTATTTAAACTCATATTTTAACGTTAGAATGCGTAAAGTTTGGTGAAATAAACCTGCTGCTGCTACTGTAGTATTGAATGCCACAAATCCACAGTATTGGCTGTCACATGTCAATGTAACACCGCATGTTTTCTGCTTCACTTCTGTTTGCTTTTTTCCTTTGGGGGTGAGCTTTTTTCTTTTGGGGTTGAAGTATTGTCAGCTACCTTAGATGTTTTGCCAGATTTTGGTAATTTCTTTTTTCTTAGTTGTTTATTTCCGCTTGAGTTCGCCATTTTTGCTTTAAATGCTGGGGAATTCCATGGCCTTGTACATAAAATACATAACTATTACCAAATTTAAGGTACTGCGTTTTTAAAACAAACTAGTATAAATATTTGCTACATAACTCTTTTATGTAAACCTAAATAGAAAACAGGTTTTGTATGTGTAGATTAAAATGCTTCTGATACTCACGCTATGAAAAAGACATAGGCAATGTAACCAACAATTGCAACAACAACGATACCACCTGCTGACATCATGCTAATTGTCATTTTAGACAATCCTAGTTGACCTGTCCCATACGACACAGATCCATTTGCTGCATGAAAACACTTTTGATGAAGGTATTACACTTTTTTAGCATCAATAAATTTTGGGTTAAGTTTTGAAAAAACAAGGATCTTAAACTTGTACACAAACATTTTTACCATAGCAGATTTTATTTTTTTAGTCATGGTCTTTGCTATTCAAATATCACTTTAATGTGTGCTTTTTCATTAGTGCAATTTTGCCCAGATCAAAGTTCAGCATTTTTTATGATAGTACTCACTTATGCATTGTGGAACATTTGCATCAAATGAACCATTCTCCAAACAAATAATTCTTTCTGGTCCATTCAGTATAAATCCAGGATTACAAGAGATTTCGACACTTGCTCCAAAAGGTACCAACCCTTCAGTGTTCTTATGTGGATTGGGGCATCCTGCAACTGTAAGGTAAGAAAGCAGTTAATTAATTTATTAACTTAAGAAACACAATCTCTGTTCTAATAAAAATTAAACATGATGCAAGGTCACCCAATACTTTGAAGAAGGCACAATGTGGTACTATTGTGTAGTTTTATGTGATTTAGCATAATCTCGTCAACTGTTTGAACACTGCTTTATATGGATTGCTGTTTGGTGCGACACATCAATTTGTGATAAATATATATTTGTTGACATTATGAGGTACATTAAGCTTTTTTGTAAAGAGTCAATAGTGACCTGACAGTTAGATAAGTTATAAAAACTTTAGTGACCTGACAGTTAGATAAGTTATATGGTATTTTACAATTAAACATTGCACGGTTAAACATACCAACTTCTTCATCACAGTTTAAGCCATCCCAGCCAATTGCACACAAACAGCGATACTTGGTTTCATTTACACTGTATTTCACCTCCTCACACCTGGCATCATTTTGGCATGGAAGACTCATGCAGGGAATTTGGGTTTCTGAAACACCGGTAGGATTTTTAGTATAAGTTTTTTGCAATAAAGCCACAGAAACCCTTGTGTTTTTTCTTATCAGTACTTTGTGTAAAACATTTTAAAAGTCTTTATGTTGTAACTTGGTACATATTTTTTATTAAAACAGTATGACCTTTACCGAAATGACAAATGTTTTTGTTTTCATATTACTGTTGGCCATGCTATTTTTTTACCACAATTGGTTCCATTATAACCAATATCACATTTGCAGGTGTAGTAGTCCAGTTTGTCAGAGCATGATCCTCCATTTTGACAAGGATTGCTTTCACATTCGTTGAACTCTGTCAAAGTAATCAGGCTTTATCAGTTTGGTAAAAAGTAAGTGTTTTGACTTTTCAATAGAAGAACATATTAAATGTTTGAAAACTTGATTTCTTTAATTTCGGAACTATCCATACCATATTTCAGATTGATGGGTAAAAGAAAACCAAGTTCATTGTTTTATTGATGTTTTTCTTAAAAATATGTCACCTTTAGTTGGTTCATCTCATGTAATGTGTTAGAGCAATATTACTGCTTAAAGTTGTTGCTTAATGGTAGCATGAGTCAAAATCGGAATTGACCAGATTCGAATCTGTGCGGGTGCGATTTAATCTGTCGTTTCTGGCGGGTAATTGGAACCGATACTTTTTTCTACAACAGACGTCTATAAAAACACTATGCCCTTTAAAGCGCATTTTACGACACAGCAGTCTTTGTGTAAAGAGCGTGTTTAGCTTGATATTAACAAATGGTAGTATTTCCAAGGCCCAACAAGTAGCACAAGTATCGCCAGGTTATTGGATTTTTAGCAGAATCAGCAAAAATTATGATGCATCGTCGAAGCGCAGCTTGATTTGTATGCATGTTTGTGGTTGCGTCGTAACAGTTGTGGCCTTTGTTGGACTCTTTGCACATAACTTTAAAACCTCACGTCTGAAAAATTGTCGGAAACCGCCCTTGGAGAAGGCATGGGGTGTTACTTAAGTCAAAAACGGCACTTGTCGAAATTAACATAACACTTAGGTTCGACATTCTAGATTTCAAACAATTCTAAAATAGTCAACTTTTCCAGTATGAACATTCTAGTTGTGAGAACAGACTGGTTGCGATAACAACTCGAGGATCTTATTGTTTCTCACCAATATCACAGCTCTCTCCTGTGTAGCCTGGATCACACTCCTCACGGCAAATATATTCATTCACCTTGTCCACACAAACCAAATCACCCTCACATGGGTTCGATTTACACTCGTTTATATCTAAAAAAACATTAGCATTGTAATCTAAAACGGTAGCATTGTGCTTGATAAGCACATCTGGGTAGATTATATAAACACCAACAGGCAGAAAAACGTAAGCTTTACTGAAATTTTATATTCTGCTTTGCAAGGTGAATATTTTGCATATTCTGAACAAATTAACTGACGTTTAGACACATTTTTTTGAAATATTTCTCCAAATCTTTTGACATGTCCGGACAAACAAATCAACTAAGCTTTAGACACACCTTTCACATATTTCTTAAAACGTTTTTACATGTTTGGAGTAAAATATACTGTGATTTGACTCACTTTTTTCGCACTTAATTCCATCAAATCCACCCATGCAGGTACATGTGAACTTGTCGCTCCATCCCACACAAGACCCGCCATTCTCACAGGGGTTTGGGATACACACATTTTCCCCTGCAAAAACAGATTCTTACTTACATTCTGTTAACGTTTTGTCACTACAGTATTTCTAGAAAACTCTTCGGTGGCTAATGAAAATAAGGTACAAAATACACCCGACAGTTTATTACACGAATAAACATTGCACGATGCAAGTTAAAACAATTGTGGGAGCAATTTTGTTGAAGATACGGACATGGTAAGACTCGGTCTTTTTTATTAGGAGTAGGATACACGGCACACCAGAGCAGAAAATATAAGAACAGTAATGTAATCATATGTAATTTTATTACATGCACGATACACCGTATCATCAACAAACGATAATACAGTTTTGTGAGCCCAACCGCCTCTCTACTTAAATCAACAACAGGACAGTCAACATCTTTTGACAATGCAAAAGTCAACTTCCACCAATGGCCATTACTTCCGCGAGATATTCTGCAGTGGATATATCCCGTAACCTATGCAAGTCACCAAGTTTCATGTTCTCTACGTTGCTGGGTGTGCAACGTGGCCATGTACCTTCCTCGCACAAATCGCCTTCGAAACCGTCGTGGCAAAAACATAACACGTCGCCGTCTCCCAAATCAAAACATGTACCCTCGTTCATGCAAGGATTCGGACTGCATAAGTCGTCGGGGTCACCTTCATCCTCAACTGAAAACGTTGAAACTTTTAATTACGTATTTTAGGATTAGATCACTCTTGGCATAAACTACAGAGAAACTGGTCCACATTCTGGAGTGCTGTAATTTGGCTGCACTAGCCTAAACGGCCAATGTCCTGTCACCAGCTGCACTGATGAGACCTTACAGGTCGAAACTCGAAAATTATTTCATGCTGTTTTTTCATGCATATATATACATGTATATGATTACATCAGTTTACGCAAGACCTACATAAGACAACATCTGTGGACTTAAGAGCATGTTGAGGCTATTTTTATATATTTGTCAATTTACACCAGGCTTAATAAAAACACAATGGCAAAAAATATTAAGTTTACACGCTACTCTACGCTGCTTCAAATGACAGGGCGGTTTTCAGTTGTGGTTTTGACGTCAAGTTTATTAACTTACCGGGTGCTGGTGCCGTTTCGCATCTTGTACCAGTGTAACCATTCTGGCAGCTGCAAGAATATGAATTGATCTTGTTCTGGCAACGACCGTTGTTCAAGCACGGATTCGAATTGCACTCGTTAATATCTGTTAGCAAATATTGTTTAAACTTGGCACAGATATATTAAACTTTACTTAATTTATCGATTGGAAATACAGTTTAGAATTTTTTTGGACACTGGATAAAAGTAAACAAGGCCTAAGACGCTCCCAAACCTTGCGTGCATGTATTGCCTCTAAATCCAGGCCGGCAAGTACACTTATATCCATCCGCTTCATTTTTACATGTACCGCCATTTCGACACGGGTTCGGTGTGCAAAAATCTTCTGCCTCTGAACGAAAAAAAAAACAAGTGTTAGCCTCAGGGATTACACTCTTGCTTATTACCGACAAGTTGAAATTTTCATTGTCGCGTGGATACTTCTTCACGTTTCATGGACGCTAGATCGATATTCCAAGTTACTATAAACAACAGACAACAGGATTGGTTGGTTTATAGGTGTGTGTACCTTCTTCTACTTCGCATGTCTTGCCGGTCCAGCCTCGCGCACATTTACACTGGTAATCGTTGCCTTTGGTTTCGCAGGTCGCACCGTTGCGACAAGGATCAGAATTGCACGGATTCACCTCTGGAAATCATGAACGATTTTGCGCGCTGTCGTAAACTGCACTATAGCGCCTATGAGCGTGGACAGCAAAGCAGGTAGATGTCTCTTAATGAAATCCTCGTAGAGGATTTTGGGTTTCAATTTAACAATATGGTTTTGTCACTTACAAAACTGCGTTGTCTGTGTTATATGTCGAGTGTTGTTTGTTGAACGAGCCTACTTTGGACAGCGTTGTATCTTGTAAGCTTAACATGATAAATGCGCACAGAAAAAGCTGCTGGGTTGCAAGACGCTTGGTTCTATAGAAATGCTTGTTTTTTTGCCTATGCATGTTTGCTTCTAAAAGCGCTTTTCCCTGAATTTCTTACTCGTTTCACACGTGTCACCGGTCCAGCCAATCGCGCAAGTGCACGTGAAACTGTTTTCACCGTCTTCGCAGGAACCGCCATTCCCGCAAGGCTCAGACTCGCACTCGTTTATGTTTTCCTCTAAACACAAAATAGGTTTCGACAAAATCCTCTATCTCGCAACCTTAGCAAAAAGGCTGCAAATGATCAAGAAAAACATGGTGTGTTGGGCTTATGGATTTCTCTATTGCTGTTGACCGATGTTTTAAGCCCTTGACATGAAAGTGTAGCCCTTTCAAAGCGCAGTCCACTTGTAAAACCCAGCGCCCATAGTTTACGTTTATCCTCCGATGAGCCGTTTATCGGGTAAACAACGTTGGTTTTGTTATAAATGATCGCCAACTCGGCAAAAGGGAGTACTTCAGTGAGAAAGTTGGAACAAAGTGGGCAGATGTCACGACCCAGCTTTTCGATCAGCCTCTTCAGTAGAGCGATTAACGCATTTGCACTTCCTGGTCTACGCGAAAGCTTAAAGCGGGCTCACTATTTTCACAAGTATCTCCACTCCATCCTTCTGCGCAAGTGCAAGTAAACATATCGTTCCCATCAACGCAGGAACCTCCATTTTGACATGGATCTGATGCACATTCGTCTATTTCCTCCTCTGCAAGTGAATGTGTTGAATTTCTGTTTTTTTTGCAGAATGATATCGATATGGCAGCTTTTCAAAAAAGCTATCCGCACTACATAAACTGGTGTCAAGCAAGCTGAAGCATTTGAAATTTTTTTAAACAGTTGAAAACCTGTAAGAGTTTTGCACCGTTGCATTGTAAAAAATCTGTCTGTACGATCTTACAAAGGTTTGCACTTATCCCCGCTTTGAGGAAACTAGCATCACCTCCCCAAAGACCTACGCATTTACTACGCCAACACAGCAGAATGATATGCAAAACACTGTCACCTGAAAGAAATTGGTTTTACCGTTGTCCGAAGAAACTCGTCTGCGCATCGCAAAACTGTTTTACCACATCTTTGTCCAGATTTTACTAACACAAATAGCTAAGCATATGCGATAGCGTTATCAAACATGCAAAGCAATTTTTGATGCTGTAACTGATATACGAATATGCAATCTTTCAAAGAAGCAAAGCAAAGCATTTTCCTGGAACCTTTTCAGAAATTACTTGCACAAAAGCTCGTTAGAATTCAGAGATTACCAGCTAAGCGAACTAAGGCTTGCGCAAAACATAAGCAAACTAAACATGGATGACCACGGCATTTATAAATTTCAAGGGCACCCAAAAAGCACTATTAAGCATCTGCATATGTTCTAGGCTTGGCAGCGGTTGCTTACTAGTTTCGCAAGTATCCCCGATCCAACCCTCTGCACACACGCAAGTAAACCTTTCCTCCCCGTCCTCACACGTTCCTCCATTGAGACAAGGATCAGAGTCACATTCGTTTACAATTTCCGCAACTTCTTCTGCAAGTCCAACATGACAGGTTAGAGATGAACAGTCGTGCCACACAATGGTCTAGCGTTCAGCATTCAGCCAAAAATATTGATTTGTAAGCAACTGTTTCAAATAAAGATACAGGAAGATCTGCCACAATACAAGCAAGCATAAGTGTATGTTTATTTCAGTGCTTTCGAGCTCATTTGTTTTGCGACACATCTTTTATAGCATGAACGCCCAACACAACGCCTTTGCCAAAATGTGACAACAGTTAAAGAAGCGTTTTTTTGTGGTAAAACTGCACTGACGAAACCTTTCGATTTGTAAACTGAAGCAAAGCTGGTTTGTGCTAAACCTCACTGATTTCGCAAAGATCTCCGCTCCAGCCCTCGGCACACAGGCAAGTGAACATCTCTTCACCATCTTCACATGTACCACCATTCTCACACGGTTCGGACTCGCATTCATTAACGTCCAGCTCTAAAACACTGGATATGTTGACACAACGTAATATAAGCAGTACAAGAGAATCAACAGCAAGCGCAAAAGCCTTATGGGGTTCGAACAAAAGCTGCAGTAATTAAAAGTGATAAAAAGCTTTGTTATCTAAAGCAAGCATCATTGCTAGAAATTATTTACTGCCACCAATACATGTGAACGCTTGTTCCGCACTGAAAAAAATGAACACCTGTAACAATATCACTCTGTTTGGCGCAGAGGCAGCAAATTTTGTTACTGTGTCGAGCTCCCCTCTGGGTGTGGGTGTTACGTAATAGTATTTTTGTGGCTTTTCTCATATTTTTATCACGACAGGATGTGGGTGGCAACGTAATTCTTTTTTTTGCAACTCTTTATCGAGGGCAAGCGAAGCGCGGTTTGCGTTTCTCACTAATGTCACAAGTTTCTCCACTCCAGCCATCGACACAGCTGCATGCAAACAGGTTGTCTCCATCTTCACAAGCGCCGCCGTTCTGGCAAGGCTCGGATTCACACTCATTTATGTCTACAGGAACGCCACAAGAGAAAGTTTACCAACAAACTTACAAGTTTAACATCTATCTTGGAAAAGCAGAGCAAAACGAAAATGCAGGCCTTCGAAGAACTAGCGGATTTTGTCCCACCTTTCAAGAGGGTGGGCTGTTTTAAAAAGTCTGTAATGCCTACCATCCATATCATTTCGACGCTTACCAATTTAGCAAAACTGAAGGCAAAATTGGGGGTAAAATTTACTGTTTTTTTTTTCAAACAAAAGAGGAAATTTATGTTGGCCACTTCCCGCGTTGTTGCTTGACCATGAAAAAACATAGACAAAAATCTACGTAAATGCTTGCCAAACAAGTAGGACAAAAAAGGAAACCCATTATATTTACCCCGACGCCCTGACACAGACCTTGGCATAAAACATTGCGGGTGGTGTTATACAGCAGTAAATGATAAGCGAAGCGAGCGCGTCCTTACTGTCTTGACAAGTCTCTCCAGCCCAACCATCAGCACAAGTGCAAAGGAACATATTTTCGCTGTTCTCGCAAGTTCCACCGTTTTGACAAGGCCCTGATTCGCATTCGTCGATGTCTTTACCCCAAACAACATCTTACGTGAGAGACTAGTAAATTTATGTTTTCAAAAAAAGCTTAAACACCACTTTAAATCAATAACTTTTTTTTGGTAACTATGCCCAGAAAGCTCAACCACTTGGCGCAGCGGCTTTCGGCTACTTTCAGCCGTAGAGCTTTAAACAAAATGTCTCCTCTCCGAATAATTGAACTCTATTCAGAATATCCGCGAAACATATTTGCTGTTTACAAGTAAATCCCCTTACCTTCGCTGCACGTGTCTCCAGACCATCCCTCTTTGCACGCGCATGAAAACTGGTTTACTTCATCTTGGCACTCGCCATCGTTCAGACACGGATTTGATTCACACTCGTTTATATCTAAACGATTTCGACTTTTCAAATTGACAAATTCGCTTTAGACCTTCGTATCATTAAAATACTGACCACAATAGTTCCTAAATCAATTTATCCGGCAACTTATTTATCACTAATGGTGACATGAGTTATTGACAGAACGTTCGTTTTATGAATCATGTCGATTTATTAACTACTTGAGCCAAGCATACATAAATTTGCTTCAATTTTCAGTATTTGCTGAACCTAAGTGTACGATGATTGCACATAAACATATGAATAAGCATATGAATGTCACTTGTTCTTACCTGTTTCACACGTAGAATCAGTATAACCAGCGACACACGAGCAAGTGAATTGATTTGCGCCGTTTTCGCATGACCCTCCGTTCTTACACGGCTCCGTGGCACATTCGTCTATGTCTGTTAATATTTCATTAATACCAAGGATAGCAGTGCGTTACGCAACAAAAATCAAAAAGCATATTGGTATGGTACGGTATGTGGTACGCACAACTCTATAGGTACCGCACTGCTTCCCATCCTTATTCCTGCTTCGGTTAACTTTGTCGGGTACCAAAATATCCCATACGCGCATACCCTTTAACGGAAATGGGTCACTGTGGAACTTTTTAGACAAATTGTCTACAAAATTTCGGTCCTTTGATAAAGGACCACAACATGCGTGTAACCATCGCAGACCGTTTCTTTCATTTGTAATGCGGGAGCAATTAGTTATTCATCTCATAATGTTTCGTAGTTATCCCCGCCTTGACTCTAGGCAATGTGATATTACAGAGCACTCACCTTCATTACAAGTTTCTCCCGTCCATCCAGGGGAGCAAGCGCATGTATAACCATCACCGGTATCTGTGCACGTTCCCTGATTTTCGCATGGATTAGGATCGCAGTTGTCGACCGCACCTGTGTGTGGTAAAACTCGTGATAGTTTGCTGCCACAAAGACGTTTGTTGGTGATGTAATAGCTTAATATCATACGTGTATTATTACTAAGCTAAATTATTGTTGGTAGAAAGTTTTTTTGGGGCGAATTTCAGTCAAAACAAGACCAGAAAATTTTTAGCCTATCAGTAGATTTCTAGCCATTTGTCGCATGATCGAAAATCGTATTTCCGGAAAACGAATTATTAGCAGAGTTCTACTCACTTTTTTTTAGGTCACTATAGATAGCTAGAAAAGTTTTTGTAAAAACTTTAGTCCAAACAAGATCGAATTCTATTTTTGTCAACGAGTTTGTTGTACTGGTGTATGTTTGTAGACTTCAGTCCGTGTATTGCTTGCTAAAAATCTAACTTGTATCTTGAAAAATGAGTTAAAGGCAGAGTGCTACCCTTTTTTATTTGCTGAAAGTTTTTTAAGTTCTTTAAATTTCAAGGTTACTCCCAAAACCACTTTCTGTTAAAACCATGTAACAAAATCCAACATATTAAACGCCAAACGTGGTCAAAATGACCCAACACCAATAAAAGCAAATACCTGTTGACCATTTTTTAGNAATTAGGACGAGCCAGTACCCCAAAACTCAACACCCAGCGTCGACTTTTAAAGTGGCTCTTAATAGTTTTCCTTACTCGTACCTTTTTGGAAAATACAAAATAGGGTCACAAATTAAATTTTTTTGTCATACGTATGTGACGTGTAACGCCACAATACCGAATCGATTAAGTACAAATACTATCGTGAAGTGCTCGGTCCTCAATTCGAATCGAACACCTTGAAAACCATATTTTAAAACTTGTAAAAACGACTTGCCTGCAAAACTGATAAAAGTACAAAACAGCCAAACCAACATTCTTTCTGTGTTAATTCCGCAAAAATTGCTGTGTTTAAAATCTCGATGAAACTGCACGCACAACCATGGCCATTACACGAATAACTTTTGTAGTGGGGGAACCAAAACGAAACGCACATTCGCTTTTCCTAACACCAGTGTTTCAAAACTTTTCCCAGTCATACACAGTGCTCCCACGGCTAAATGACTCATTGCTGGTTGAGCGATGACAGTTGGTAGGGAGATATACTTCAGCGAACATCTGATCAAACACTTAAACAGTGGCGCAGCCATATGTATCACAATAATTCCTCTTGTCTCGTCGATCATTCTGGTTTGCGAAAGAGCCGTTTCAACTGATATTTTGTTGTATATCGGGTCTGTTTGTGCCTTGTAGACTGGAGTTAGGAATCCACAAAACATGACTTAAGTAGCAATTACTTTTGGATCAAAACACTCAAGTGTCTGCGAGAAAAGTCATGAGTACTTGTTTCAGATGCGAATTGATTTTTTTCGGTTAAGTAAAGTTTACAAGTTTGCTATCTATTTATTTACCTTCCATGTTTGGTATTTCAGGGTGGACGTTGGGAAAATCGTCTTTAACGATGTGCGGGATGCGTCGGTTTAATTCTGCCAAAGCATTGCATGAAAAAGGTAAAAGTTTCGTTGGTTATGTTGTTGTAACACTTCTTTGTTGGAAACACAATACACAAGTTTATCAATATTCTTTAACAGAAAACATACTGAACAAATAACAGACTAAGGCGACGTATTTTGTGGCTTGCTGTAGGGTTAATCTTTTTCTAATAACATGTTGCCCAATTTTCACCAATGACAGAGACGGTAAAATGTAAAACACAGCTTTGAGGTGGAAATTACCTTTACTTGTACTGATTCCTTATATTGTTTATCTTGCATCCGTATCAAAGTGACCTCTAAAACAATTGCATCCCAGGCATTTTTTGTTCTAAACGTTTTTGCGAAATAATAACGCGAATCATTGTGTTTACCGTAAGAACAACACGCGGCGTATCCGGAACATAATAAGCTGGTGCAATATTCAGAATCGCCGCGGCTGGTAATTACATGACCTTTAGAGGCCTAGTTGTCAAAACGTCAACAAACACTCGAGTTAGCTTCAAACTATTATATATACCGCATCGGCGTGTTCGCAAACTGCTTAAGCCTGGGGCAAAAATCTGTATGTAGCATTTGGCCTGTGAAAATTGACATTTTTGAAGAGGCGCCGACCATAAACCGGATTAGCTGCAGGGATTAGGCAAAGTCAGACACCTTATATTTTAAAGACTGCTAGAATAGACTGACAATTTTGTAAACTTTGCTATGTATCTTTAAATTTAGGTAAGTAGATACTTTTAAATACTGGAGGATTTAGAATTTATGAAGCCGATTATAATTTTTTTTTAAGTTTTGCAATGAAAAGTCTAGAAATAATTTACATGTAATATTTGACGCAAAAACATATATCCGATTTTCCCCAGACAAGTCGATGCATTTTAACAGTCTATTTAAAAGGTTAGTCGACCGACGCTCTTGAATTCAAACATTAAATGTAACCGCGCTGTACAAGCTGGCCTGGAGCAAAGTAGAGTACAACAAAAGTCAGTTTCCCAAAAGTCATGTTCATTGAGAAGACCAACACGTCACGCGCGTTTGCGTCGATGGATTTGTTTGTTTTCGAAACGTAATAATCAGGACGAACCGGTCGGCGGAGTGATTCAAATGCGGCTGTAAATGAAACCACGTGATAAACAAGATACGTAGTTAATGCCTAGGTGAATTGCAGTGTCAGCTATACCACCCAAGCCAGTGTCGAGATAATGAAGTGTAATTAGCAACCAACAAATTTGATGAAGATCTGTTATTAAAACGTACTTGGATAGGCTGAGTGTTAGGTTTAGGTATAAACCATGTTAACAAGCTGTGATTTGGATTATGGACGTGATACAGACAACGTATGGTTTTCAGTGTACTGGTAAGCTAAATATATATGTGGCAGTAGATTTTAAATAAATATGTTTTTTGGAGGCTACTACATGTCTTGTCATTTTTTCATGCAGATTTAACAATAACATGAATAATGCATTCCCGGCTTCGACTTTGCGTGATATGCTTTCTATCAATGTTGCTGTTTTCAACAAAACGAAACTACTACGCCTATCAAACAACTCTGGAAAATGACTTTATCAAATTAGGTGAACGCGAAATTCGCCTGCATGGAAATACTGTGGAGTCAGGGTTACCAACAATTTCAAATGATCGCAAACTTTCGATTCAACCAATGAGAACTCGCAGTTGTGGCACGTGTCGCAATACGTTGCTATGCGAAAGCTGGTTACCTAGTGACAAGATTCTCGCCGACAAGAAGGAACCGTTGCTTCAATCTTCACAAACTAAGTTTCTGCTGCCTTGGTTGTACAACGGCCCGAACAATCAATTGTTTGGATTAAGACAAGCTGCCTATGTTGCTGTGAGGTTGAACAGAACTTTGGTCGTGCCGCTTTTTCATAAACATTTTACTGACGGCGACGGAAGTACTGAGAAAATTGACGCCAATCATAGGTACGTTGTGTTTTTCTGTCACAGACATATAAACATCTGTTGTTTGAGCTAATCGTAATGGGCACTGTTTTGAGATGGAACACCTAATGTTTGGGCAACTGTTGCGCTTTGCACATGCTATTGTTTAAATAATGGACCTGGAGACATTAATTTTAATTACGACAGTTTCGCAAGACTGTTAATTTTATTTCATAAGTGATACAATGTTGCTACATTTTCTAATGCGTGTGATGTTTCTTTTAGATTTGATGTTTCGACACTTCAGGGTCTCCTGCGTGTGGTGTCAATTTCCGAGTACAAACGTCATTGCTTACGTCAGCCAGACGTCGTCTTCCTCAGTTCTTCGTTGAACAGTGATTGGTCGATCGACCAACTAAAACTGGCTGAGAGAAACCTTGACATCGACCTGCTTAACAAGGTTTAAATGTTTGTCCGAATGACTTGAACTTAATAATGTCGATGCTGTGCTTCAGACACAAAGTCACCGGACATTTGTATTTTTTTGTGGAAAACTGTTGGCTGAAACAGTTTCTAAATGAAACGCTAATGGTTTTAATTCATTAATCACTTGTTCATTTAATTTTTCTGATTTTTATTTTTTGAAGTTCTCACATCTCGTTCTTCTAACAGATTGAAAACGGAAACGTGTTTGACTTACCACTGCAGAAACGCCTAAAGATGCCCTTTCTGCCCAATTATCGACGCGGCAAATATCGTATGAACAGCAGCAGAGAAGATATTTTACTTAACTTTGATTCTGATCAACGATGCGCATTTTACGCAATGCCCTTCCGAGAAGTTGCGTTTCCAAAACTGGACAAAGCTGTAAGTAAAAGTTATAAAAGAAGTTAGCTTGTAGTGCAATCGGGCATTGTTATATGACTTGTTGAATTAGTTTAGCGTGGTGGTTATTCTGTTATCAAATTTGTCGTGTTATTCCGGTGTTTAAAAAACTACATTTGACAAAACTAATTGCATTGAAGGCGCCTGTTTATCAGTATTCAATGTCGCCAATCGCGAACTACAGTTTTTCTGTTTTATAACTTATTTGTATTTCATGCTTGACATTGTGTGTTGCTTGCAGACTGAGATGGAGATAAGTGACGTCACGCGCGATGACGTCATGCCTAGTGCCAGTTTGTTGACAGACTGGTCGCTGAATGCGTTGATCATCAAGAGCACCCAATTGCCTGTTTATGTCCAGGTCAGTTTGAATTTTCGTTGTCTGTTTAAATTACTATTGTGTTTCTGGTGTGTGGGATTGCCTTGTATTGTAGGTGTGGCGAAAGGTTGGTAATTTTATGTGGTTTTTGTCTTCCTTTTCGGGCTTGGAGAACCGCTATGGCGTAAAAACAGTTAAAACACCTAAAAATGATTGTAGACTTGCGAACTAATATTTACACAAAATCATGTTTCCCACTAAACAATGTACTTTGAACGATGTTTGAAATGGATTGATAAAATATGGATTTTGGGTGATGTTAAATAATCATTTGTTTTTTTAAACAGCTTTTCACATTAAAACCTCAAAATTGTCTCAGAGTTTGACATTATTAACTTTCCGCAAGACGTCGCTACAGAGTCGTTTTTCAGATTTGTAGACAACAAGTCACGCTTTGCGCCGGATGTCATGTGACATCGTCAATAACAAATCGCTGTTGTTTCCAGGAAATTGCTGACTTATATATCAAGCACGAACTGTCTGGCGGCTCTTACATGTCGATGCATTGGAGATACGACAAGGACGATTTTTACAAGTTCATGTGCACCCCTGGGGGAAACCCCCAAAACAAACGTGAGTTGTTTGTCTTTCAAGAAACCAATCACTTTAGGAAGAATTCTCTATATGTGCCCTACGTTTTAGGGAAACTTTTGGACGTTGTTTCTTGAAATAACTGGACGCGTTTTAATTGTGCGCTATATTCACCGATTTGAAACTATTGGTCTATGGACATAAACGTACCTCGTTAAAAAGGGTACGTTTTATGTCCATAGACCAATAGTTTCAAAAGTTCCTCGTTAAAAAGTTAAAAAGCAGTGCTTATATATTTCAAAAGCAGTGCTAAATATCGCATTTCAGAATTCTAACTGTACGTAAAAAAACATTTACTTTGTCAATGGAAATCTTTTTCAAAAAACTTTGTCATTTAAATGCGGTCCCATCTGAATGATCTATTACTGTGCATGCGATTGCTTGCTAATTGCTTTCCGTAACATTATATCATCAGTTATCACATGAAGTTAAAGGGACACTTGCTCGCGGAAAACAGTCTTTTTACATGCAAGCTTATGAAGAGCGGTATAACTGTAAAATTAAATTACTCAAATTCTACACTTATTACATACCACTGAAAATTACGGAAAACTCAATTTGCAATCCTGTCTGTAATTTCCGTCACAAAAAATTTTAAAATTAGCCGCAAAAAATTAAATCGGCAATTTCGGTTCTTTTGGTCAATGCGTTTCCTGCGTGTAAACCCAAATTGGAGAGAATCCGAAGCCAAAGTGGCAACAATTTTGGGTCAAAAATCAAACACTACCAATACTGTCAAGAAATATAGTGTTGAAAACAACCAACAGGTAACAAATATTACTACCACTTTACATTATTTCGCCGTAAAATATATGTTGTCTATATAACACATTTCCGTTGCGAAAACTTATTTTCAGACCCGTTTGAACTAGGCCCAAAAGGTCTGTTTACCGAAATTTGAAAACGCTAAAAAGGTTATTTTATCGTGGGTTCCCCCTTTTAGATACGATACCGAAATTCAACATCCCAAACTTTTTTGTTTTCCTGCTCGTTTTGATACGAAAACAAGTCAAGTTTTACACAAGTGCTTGATTAAAATGTACGGATAAAGTCGTGATTATAAATGGTTTTCTTGTATACCTCATTTTAAATCCCGCTTTCCTGAACATTCAAATTTTCCACTTAAGCCCGATTCGGGAATCACTGCTGTAGGCAGACAAAGTCTAGATAATATTGCCTTAAAATATCGGCGCTTATTACACATGACTTAGTTAATATAGCATTAAAATTCTTGTTCGCGATTTACCTAACCTATGGTGTAATTATCCATTTTCTAATTACTTAATGCGCATTTCCAATTAGGAAATCTTCAATAACAGAAGTGTTCAAATAAGATAACTTTGACGAAAATGTCGTTATTTTCGTCGCCGCTTTTCGTCACGAAATGTTTGTTTGCGTAAAATTTGACGAATAGACACGTATTATAAAGTTATACGCAGGAAAATTATGACAAATATAATGCGATTTTTACGTTTAACTTGCGGACCAACAACAAATACAAAACAAACAACAATAGGCTACGTAATTTCCCGCTCAGAACAGCAATCACAAGGTATTGCGCAATCGAGCTCCGACATTTGATGTCAACCTACGTCACACAGATAGAAACTTTTTCCAGCTGCATATATGGCGAACTCGACTTTTATTGACACCCCGAGACGTGATATACCAACCAGCAATGTACTTATTGCTTCGAACAAGCTTTCGAGGGAATAGGTTCTGCTTACGTGTGACCTATGGTGTAATGCTGTCGTAAAAATTATGCAACTGCTTGATTTGACGCTGTAGTGTGTAATACTACGAAAATGTTCACCCCAACTTCGTTAATTTCTAAGAACGATTGGGAGCCTGTCTGCACTCCAAGTTAAAATTCCACGCTTTTGATATAGCGTTTTTTGCCTGCAGAAATCAAAGTCATGCTTAAAAACAGTAGGTTGGAAACGCACGTTTTAATGTACAATGGCCCAGGCGTAAGCCTATGGCAAAAAGAACTGTCAAAAGCCGAAAAGAATAAGACCCTACAATTCCCCCATTTTGGTCTACTTTGAACGAATATTACAAAACGTGTCGCCGTCTAATTACTAAGAAGCTGATAACACGGTACAAAAAACGCTCATGATTGTAGCATGGATGCGTGATCGCAATGAACCCAAAATGCCTTTGACCGAATGCTGCGCTTAATGTGTGACATTATACCTAATTATGCTCTTGCAGGATCGTATGTAACAAACCAATTTGCTTTTTGTTGACAGATAATTATAATCACCGAAATCCAGCTTTGTTGAAAATGTGCAACGCCGTATCAGGCACCGATACACAATTGTTGGGTCGTTCCATGTACAATTACCTTACTCGAAACACCTCAGTTACATCACTGAATGACGTCATTAACGTTTACGTTGCTGCCCCGCCCAAAACGCTCGATTGGTTGATGGGAGGCATGCAGAAAGATATGTAAGCAAAGCAATTGATATTTTGTTCTGTGTTTCTGTAATGCATTTATCAATTTAATAATCATAAAAAACAGTTATAAAACGCCATTTTTTTATTGAAGAGTCACACATCTTACCGCAGGGGTGTCGAAACTTTAAGTAATAAGGGCCAATTTTTATCAGGTGGAGACGCCCACGTGCCGTTTTTTTGCGCAATTTACCTTAAACGTTGTGCCTAATGGGATTTGCGGCAGTACCGTTTACTCTTCCTTCTTGCTTGTAAATGAAGTCCTATGGAAGGCTTTTGCATAAACTCGCTAAAATCGAAAAGGTTTATCCACACTTTGGCGGGTCATGTGCCACACAATTTAAACTACAGCCGCGGGCCACGTGAAATGCCGCTGCGGATTACACCTTGGTCACCCCTGTCTTGTCGTAAATGAATAAAAAAAGTGGTGCTTATCACAGAGCGCTCCTACTTTGCATTTAAAATACTTGAAAAAAATGCTGCTTTAGTCTTTTAGTTAAGTAACATTTTTTTCCACTCGTTAGGATTGGAGTCAAATTCTTCAATTCCAAGAGCCTTGTTGATTTTTTATCTTCTGAAATGATCTTGGATCGTTGTGAATTTCTGAACACGAACTTAAACGACTTTGTGTCCCTTGTCGAGACCCAACTCTGTATCAAAAGTCAAGTAAGTACTTGCGTCACGCGCCGTGTCGACGTGACGTCACACTGGCACGTCTATTTACACATGAATATTACGTCATGGGAAATTCCCGAAAGTTTGCGCCCGGCAAAAGGGCGAACATTGTTTACGTATCATCGTGTACAGTTTGTTTAGAAATAGGGATTACGTCAAAATTTCAGTTATTGAGCAATTCG
>QXVZ01021613.1:0-21040 GCA_008931825.1 Phallusia fumigata | reverse complement strand
TTCCATAATGACCCATCAACATATTTTGCTCACCTGTGCGATGTGAACGAAAGTCTCCTGAGGATATTGCGGCAAAAAGAAGGCGGTGGACGGGTTCGGATTGGGTGCAAATGCTGTATGCGCTGTTTGGAGGTACACGTTTAGCCACGCGATGGCGGTAATGGGCGACAACGACCACTTGAGGGTGCTAAGCATAAGGAGCTCCTGTGAGAGTATTTCCTCTTCTGTGCATGCTCCGTCCGTGACGTAGGCAAAGTCGCTCAGTTTGGGTGGGTAGATTTCCTGCAGCAAAAAGTGTGAGGGGTTACTACAGGTCACAGTGAGGAGGGGTTACTGCATGTCACAGTGAAGAGGAGTTACTACAGGTCACAGTAAAGGCACTTAGACCACGGGTGACGATCTAATCACCTTATTTTGCTACAATAACTACAGTTTCAAATCTTTGTACTAAGCTAAGTGGATAACACGTCGTTTAAATGAAAAGTTGCGTTTATATAAATAAAAAAAGCGTTTCTTGTAGCAGTGGGGAACTTGGGGCAACACGGTTTTAAACACTTCAAGATAAATTTAAGACGTAAGAGATGAACCACCACTAAAAATGCAACTTTTGCTTTATTCAATAACTTACCTCGAGTTTGGCTGCGATGAAGAGGGCGGTCACTCCGACAAGCTGTAGCCGGGTTTTGTGAATGTTTTTAGTGTTGGTGAGATACCGGTCGATGTAATCCACTGCCAGGTAGAAGGTTTCACGATGCAGGGCATAAACTTCGCAAACCTGAAATATAAACATCAGTTACTCACTGTAACTTCAGGTGTAGGCTGAGAGCTTGTTTAGATAAATGCCAAAAGTAGGTTTGTCGACTTTGTGCACTAAACTTCAATTCCTGATGACGGCAACAACGTTTATCGCAACGTAGAAATTTTTTACACACAAGTACGGGCTTTTATAAACATTATTTATTAATTTATTCATAATGTACATAAATAATCAGCCAGAACAGTTTTTACGGTTGAATGCACAAACCGGGTATAGCAACCTGCTTTTTTCTCAGCTGGTATGCTATGACTGTTCATATCAAGTAGTTATTACTCCACAATCACACCTCCATGATCCAGTCTAGCAGGATAGATCGCATTCTGGGTTGCAGGTCAACATGTCGGTTCATATACGTGCTGTGCCTCTCGTATGCTGGCTCCTTGCAAACCATAGATTTCCATAATTCATCAGAATCAGCCCAACTATAATACAACAATATTTGGTTACATGTTGTTCACATTTGTCCGGGTGACCAGTTATTCCAAGCAGGGTTGCGAACTAACTTCGAGCAGTGAACCGTGAAGGTATTTTAACTGGACTTACTGTTTCATAATAGTAGGGTTAGTTTTGATTAAAACGGCTTCTGATACTGATTGTAACGGTTGACTGCACGCAGCTGGTTCGGAACTAGCTTTAAACGTACACGAAAACTGGGCTTATATCCAATTAGTACAGGTGGGGAGAAACCGCACGCCACAGCGAGTTTAAGTAAACTGTACACCCTACAAGTTTGTAGCATAACAAGGCGAATTGGTCACAGCGAAAAATTTCCGAAACCACAACAAAGGCCACTCTGAGTTAGACACACAAACCGCCAGTGCCAATCTTTTGCGATCAAACACAGTGGAGATTGGAAGAAAGCCAAGTACTCGAAAGTGGCAACATGTTGTCAAACATGGTTAAAAGCGGCCTCCTCACCTTTCTGTTTGTAGATACTTATTAACGAAGGTAGTTCTGACATATACAGCATGCATCACCATGTTGAGATTTTAAAGTGTTACGTTACAGTCAGATCGTTAATACAAAGTATCTGGAAAAGTTAGCAATATTGTAAGGACTGACGCAATCTTGATACAACTCTAGTCATGGGCACCCACAAATTTAAACTCATACATATTCTACATTTTGTTTGTTTTTTTTCTGCTTACAGACTGACTACTGGAAGTCTCAGACAACAGAGCAAAAGGGAAAGGTGGTCGCGCATGAAGGACTCTCAAACGAGGCCACACTTCCCATTCATATGTCGACCTACATACTATGAGAACTTCCTACAGACCTATTCTGATAAATTTGTTGGTAACGGTGAAAAATTGATTTGAAACACCAACTTTTATCTTAAATTTGCAGGATTAGGTTTAAAAATGCATGATGATTCTTAATCCCAATCTAACAACCTTACCGCTCACATAAAAAACAAAACATTTCAAGCCAATAATTTATCTCTAAACTAACAAGGTCCAATACACTAAGATAGCAATCACCTAAATATCCAAACTCATTCTGGCTCACTCAGACAAACTGCCGTACCAAACCAAACAAACGCTCTCTCTTTTATACCGAAGCCGCGACAGAGAAAAAAGGGCCATCCGCCGACGAAACGAATTCCACATCCTTTCCCCAAATCCCACGTATAACAGATAGCTCCCCTGGGGAAGGCTCGATCTGGGTGAATCAATGGCCCCGGGGGTAACAATGGAACTGCGGCTATTTAACTGTGTTCGTGGGAGACTCAGAGGTGCCTGGGCTACATCGGGGTTGATATCACAATACAGTGAAGTTTTTTTAGCCTCGTTAAGTAAATACGGAAGTTTTGAAAAAGAAAAGTTAGGATATTATTAATAAAGTGCACGTTTTTAGGACGTTTTGACGGCGAATACAAGGCAACGGATGGGTACTTTTCCGGAATATGAAACAAAAACTGGTAAATGAGTTTCAGGAAACGGCCACGATTGTCCTTCCTTTACTTAAAACACCCCCAGGTTTCAGTTTTGACAAACTTATTGTTATTGTTTGTCATTATAACTTGGAAAGACGAAATCTGAAACAAACACGTACTTGCTGATACCAGAACGTGTTGATGCACACTAAACAATACTGAAAGAAAAACCTAACTACACTTATGTCATTAACACAACCGCCAAGTAATACTGTATGTCAGGGGCGACAACCCCGGCACGTGTGCCACTGTTGGCACTGGAGGTGATTATTCATTGTACGCCAAATGATTTACGAGTTTATACAACACCACATTTTTGGAGCCAAATTGAGCGACCTCTTTTTTTATCGTCAAGTGCAGTGCAACTGCAGCAACGAGCAACAGGGAGCACATGTAAACCAGAGTTCACAGATTATACCAATTTGCCTACTTAACGCAGAAACATGAAGCAGTGACGTCATCCATATGGCACGCGAAGTCATTAATATTTTGACATTGTGTGCAAACTGGCACACTGTGTTTTAAAGGTTGCCGAAACCATGCTGAGGGTCCCTTTAAATTCCTCACAGCCCGTTAACAGTAAAACCATTGGCATTCCAGGTTATTTGACAAAGGAATAACATAAATACCTGTAAAGATTCGGTTTAAATGGCAAAGCCACTTCTGTGCGCAGCCGCACCGGCGCTAGCAGGTGGTCGCAGTGAAACATGACACGGAAATCAGACTTTCTAAAACAAGCGTTACATCCGACTTACGGCATTGTGACGAAACAATGCCGGTAATATGAGATCACAGATATCGCTGGCTTGCCAGGTGCTTATGTGGGAAAGTCGACGTGGAGAACATTCATGGTTTTTTTAGGCATTGCCTTGCATTAAACGTATGTTTAGTACATGTTTAACTCAGGAATATTTAAATAGTGTTTTACTGGGGCTAAAAAAATATTTTTTCGGTAGTTTTATGAAGCTGTTTAAAATTCCATTCCACACCTGCAGCGGATTCAATCCGTTTTTCTCTTATGTTTACACACGAAAGTCGTCATAAAGTCGCTCCAACTAAACACACAGTTTCGACCCAACGTCGACGGCAGCACAAATTATAGCTTAATGAGGTTGGTTATGTTTGCACACCGTTCGGCATTTAACTCCTAGATCACGTGATCAGACGTGCCCGGACGACGAGGGCAGGCCCAAACTGGATGGAACAAAGCGAACATCGAATGTCGGCCTTTGTTTGCTCACAATGGGGCGAGTGGAGGCGGTTTTTTGTCGCGGCGAAAACCGTTTTCAGACGAACCACGGTCGTCGATGGATTCCCACGTTCCAGAATACGCACATCAGGACGGTAAAAAGGGAATAACTTGATTACGTGCTCGTTAGCGCGCGACAGCTTCCTCACTCCAGCTGAGCAGGCGTCGCTATCAAAGCAGCGAACGCATCGACAGAGGAATATCATTTTCCGTTCATCGATTCGAAACCATGAGAACGCAGCGAGTAGGGCTTCTCTACCGTTTTACGTCATTTGTAAATATGATGAAGCGAATCGTTTGTGAAATTGATTGCGGTTTTCACACTAAACCCGAGGGGCTGCTGATTGTGGGATGATACGATCACGGGGGTTGAGATGGCCGAATGCATGCTTGTTACACATTGGTAGAAGCTTGACAATGCGGTCGTTGTATGAGGAGACGCTTTGCAATTTCTGGTTTGGAAAAGATTTTAAAACTCGGCAAAAATGCGGCAAGAAAGATGGATATTCAACAGTTTTCCAGAACTTTTTGCATTTTTCTTTGCGTTTTGCGCTGCAAAGACAAAACCGACAAACATGTCTTACACCTGAACCAAACCACATCAACTGCCAAATTCACCATTTAAAGCTCCAATATCAACAGGCGGTGACGTACACACCACAAACGTCCGTAAACAAAGTCACGTGACATGTAACGGCCAATCAGAAGCCTGAAAACCTGTCGGGGCGAAGAACTGTGAACGGGTCTCAGCATGTTGGAACAAGTCAATGGGCCGATTATGACATCACAAAAGCAAACAATGGTTAGGGAGGGCGGCGTTGTAGGACGGTTGGATTATTGTGTGACGTAATAATCATTTGGCTGATGTTTGCTGTAAACTGATACTAGATTTATTCGGAGGTTAACAGCATTGCCGATTTTCTTAAAGACAATATTTGCGTTGTGTTTTTGTTTTCGTAACTTTTTTGCATACAAATCTGCATCAAAAATATGGGTTCAAATTCAAATTCCATGATATTGTTAAAACTTTTGCAATAAAATGCATTTGCTATATACAAGCTATCTGGCAGGTACGTTTTAATTAAGCTACCCTTCATCTTGTGTTTCAATTTACATCCATTTTGCAAAAAAACACTTACGTTTTTAAGTTTAAACGCATAATTCTCATTAAACTTTAGGCATTTAACTAAGCACACTCCCTTAAGTCAACATGACACATCAATTACAAAAAAACGTTACTGACAATGTTTGCACAAATGGGCAAGCATGGGCTATACCCCCGGTAAAGCAAATATTTGGAATCAAGCAAGCCACTTGTGCAGATGGGCCCTCGTCTAAGTTACAAGGGTCGGGGGATCGAATCCCACAGTCAGCTAAACAATTTTGATTTGCAACAAACAACAAGACGGTCCCAAATATTACCAGTTACAGGATATTAATCTTGGGTTCACAAAACATGGTTTAATATCAAAAGTAAAAAGTCGACCAAACCCTGGCCAATACCTGGTGACCACAATATTAACAGCTAAGATAGAAATCATGATAACACCCAAAAATAATACCAGTTTTCGGTACAACAACCTTATGTTTGTTATTTGCATTGCACAAAAAGCTACTTCTAAAAAGCCAGTTTTATGGCTGTTAATTACCCATGTACATTATTTGGTGTCAGATTTAAATTATGTCAAATCATGGACATGAAATGTGGCAATAAACCTCGTTGGTCCAATACACTCAATTAATCCCACACAATGTGAATCGCACGGACGCATAATTACGAATCCAACATTCACAGCATCGTGGCTGTCAATTAAAACTAAATGGGTCGGAAAATAAAAGGATTCCACGCTTTGTTTTTATTATTAACTGGAATTACAGGGCGTTTTCGCTTTTATCTTTTCGCCCTATTGTTTGTTACAAGGTCAAGTGAACACTCCGTAACAACGGCAATCCCGTACCAACTAAACACAGTAATTAACGGATTGCTTGAAAAATAAGTTAATTAAAAACGTAACTGCCAGGGAGCTTGTGTATGGTGAATATATTGTAATAATGACAATAATTTTTACATTGTTTTTGCACTGATGATGACAACAGTGATTGTCGAAACGTTTGCAATACAATGTATTCACTAAAGTTCTCTGGCAGTTATGTTTTTAATTTAGCTACTCGTCATGTCTGTCCACTGTGCTCCTACATACAAGCTCTTTGGCAATTATATTTTTAACAGTTTCAGAAGTTCCAACGAAATTCAAAACCAGTGGGTCTAGGGCTCTAGCACAATTAAAAAATCTGCCCATAAACTTGCACGCAGTCAAGTTAACAAAACCATACCAGCTCACGTGGCCGTTCTGACGTAATAACATTTGATGACGTAACGCTTACCTGAGTGTGGGTAGGGGGGAGGGCCGGTAGACAGAGCAGGGGGTGAAAATATTCCGGAACTGGTAATGCGTCGCCTCTTCCGAATTGATCTCTTGCAAAACTCCGGGTCGTTTGGTCCTGAGACACCGTGGTGACGTCATGGCATTTCCCAACACAATGACGTCATCGTTTTCGGCGTCGGGGCCGTCTTTTAGGGGGGTGGGGAACATTTGGTCGTCAATGGGTCTCCAGTCGGCCTGGTTGGTTAACAGTTATGTCGTTAACATAACATGCAAGATTTTATTATAGTCATATGTCTAAAAAATACATCACTGTTATGTCAACAATGACGTCATTGTCTAGTGAATTTAGCAGGAAATGGGACAGCAAAAAAACGAAGGCCTACCTAACAGTTTTACAAATTGAAATTCACGTAGCGCGTGATCAATTGTACCACCCTGTGCCTACATTATTTAAATCCTGACAAGAATCGTGTGAAGCTGCTTTTGACTTCACTGTCGACTTTACAACCGTATATTTGTAAACCAAACCATGCTTAGAGCAAATACCCAGCTACAAACTTAACGCAACTGTGTTACACAACAACCAATCTCACTCAATTATACATAAACACGTTTTTGGACTTGCAAATCACGAGTTTTTCCAAATATATTACATACTCTTATGTTTTTCACCGTTTTGTTTCACCGTTAAGTCTAATTCTTCGACTGTAACTCTACTACACATCATTATTGATACACCTTTAATACAAACTTGCAAATAAACAACACCATCGCCCGTTTAGTAAAACTAAATACTAATAACACTGGCGTAAAAACCTGACAAACTAAACACAACTGTACGCAACGATTTGAAGCCTTCGTCGGTTGCAACGTGTGGTAAGCAGACGAGAGTAGACCGACTGTGTGTGTTGGCGAAATTGAAGTAACCGCCAAATGTAACTTGTCTGGACATGAGCAGAGGGCGCACTCGATTGGCGGACGTATGGCACACCGAACCCGGTTTACAGTTACACCTTGTTGACATCAGTTTTTGAGTGTGTTGTAAATTGCGAGTAAGAAACAACTTTGCGTATACTTACTGGCACTGGTGTAATATTTACTTTTTTGTAGAAAATTTTGAAATGCGCAAACACTATATAACTGCCTTGTGCAATTAACCGTGTCGATTGATTAACGAATTGTTTAAGGTTTTTTTTGCCGGCTGTACAACGAACATTCGAAATATAAAACATTTTGGGCTTTACTGGCAATTCTAGGCCAGCAAGAGGTTTCTTTTAGATCAGTCCAGTTTTATCAGCTTTCAAAACTTGGAATGCTACGATTTCTATAAACTGAACTCTATCTTACCTTTTCGTGAAACTTTTGACGACGGTTTTCGATTTGTGGATCCATTTTGCAGTGGCGCTTCGATGCGACGCAGTCCTACAGCAACAATCGTATGTTATTGTTTATCAAATGCCACGTTTAGGGGGCCTGAGGGTTAATCGATGGGAACTGGGGTCAAAATGTTATAGTGTACAACTTTAGAAACCCATCTATCATGTGTAAAAATTTAAAGATCTTTAAAAGACTTTTTCATTGCCAAACTGTTAGCATGAGACAGAAAAAATAACAATACGTGTCCTTTTGAGAACAGGACCAATAACAAGCAATACATAGCGTTACATTATGCCAGGCACATTTTCCTCTAAAACAGGACACAAACTTGATTTTACTGGACCTCCTATTAACGGCATAAAACCGTGTACATGATAAAAAAAACTAAAAAACCTCTTATGTTAACCGGAATAACTTAGCATGGCATGGCAAACAGCAAATGTTTTGATCCGTACCTCTGCAGTCGTGTTGCTTTCTTTCTTTTCCGACTCGGGTTCTCTCGCTCGCTTCCTCGTCTTGTTGCTCGTGGCAGCGGATCGAGCTGATGACGTAGACTTGCTTCCTTCGATTTTCTTTGATGTTTCAGTTTTGCTGGAAATCAAAATAAACTTTGATTGTCACTACAAGTCATCTCTTTTTGCCATTGTTGAAACATTTATATTACAAAGTATTCACTATATACAAGCTCTCTGTTTTTTCATTAAAATAAAATACCGTCCAAACAACACACCCAAAACGAAGCAATGACATCATACAACACAGAAACAACTATATTGTAATGTAAATTAATTGATTAATCCGACTTACCTGATAACCATGACTAACACGTTGTATAGATATTGTTTAAATTTAACATGAGTTTAAACACATTGTCTACAGTTATAGCTGCAAAAGAAGAGTAACAAATGAAGTGATTTGGCCAACCGCCCCTTGGTCTGGATCTTGGTAATGATAAATTAAGTTGATACTTCTATAAACACGCATGAACTCGTTAACAAAGTGTAACGTTCCTCGTTGAAGAGATTAACATCAGTTTCTAGGTTTAGCTGAATTTTTTCCATTACGCTGCTTAAAACTGACGATGCTCTGATCGCAAAACTCAGCTGTCACTCATCTAAACATAACACCGCAAAGGTAAACAATGCTTTCCAAATTCACTTACTTATTTTACTATTTGAAAACCATACTAGCGACTATTTACAAACTTATGTAGCTTACCAATAAATGCACGCGATAACTGACAGTCAATTTTGTCTGATTATTCGGAAAATAGAACGTGGGCAAGCGGTCTCACGACAAAAGTAACAAAACACAGTCACCACCACACGCTTGCAGGTCTATTTACATAAACACGCGCGTAATTATGGCGTCAACGATTATAAAGAGCCGTTCTCGGAACGAAGAAAAAGCGCAGGCAGCATAGAAATGCTTGTGTGGCGCCAGCACAATGGAATTAGGCCGTCGTCAAAAGGGGGGATTTAATCTCAGTGCGATTTCGTCCACCCATGGTCGAAGCATTAAACGGTTCGATCGTGAATTTGTGTAGCAGACAGATCACTTTTGGCGTGCCGAGGATTTGTTGCATGTTTCTCACGTTTAAACGCCACGGGAATTGAAACAGGCAATCGGCAATATACATAACGCGTATTACGATGCTGGTTTTTTTCTGGGGGCAAATGTTGTCGCAACTTGAATTTATTGTAACGATTAATGGAAATAATAGGAAAGTTTTGGGTTTGGCTTCGAAATGCGTGGGATTTACAAAATAAACTTTACGTCATGAGAGGTGTCTAACTCTATTCTCCATGATAATAATTTTACTTTTTGTAAAAAGCAGTAAATAGCATTGCTTCGACAAGGTGGTAAGACTACATGCTCTGGCTTACGTCGCCTATTTAATCAAATGCGTCTATTTTGTAACTTGAAATTGGCTCTAGCGGGACAGTTAAGAGTCAACCACAGGCAATATGTGACCCGGGGGCCGTACAACAAAATTTCAGGACATGAATTAACGTTAACATGACGTCCGGAATGTTCAAAACCGAAACAGGCGTCATTTCTCTTTCACAAGCATTTTCTCATCACCTATCTAGAAAGTAGCAATTTGTGGCCACCAAGCGGCGAAGCGAACCAAACAACCGTCTCCGCTAGGTGTCAATATTGCAAAAGATGGTCAAAGCTATAACGCTCGAGGGCCAAGAGCATTTAGAATGGTGTTTTGTGCGGATGTGATTTTTCTGATAATCGCACTGTTCCTATGTAATCTGCTCATTGTCAATGAAAACTAGGGTGTACCGCAAAATAAATAATATTTTAATCAGTGTTACTTTTATGTTGAAATAACGCAAAGTGTTGTGTAAGGTTTGCTCCAGGCAAAATAACAGATAATTCAGTGGGACATTTACATCGCTCAACAGAACTAGACTAGAAAAACCTCGCTGGGTTATGTTACGTTGACAAAACACAAACAACTCGCTGTTTCACATGCATTCATATTAGTCTGAAATGTGTTGAACTAACAAACAAACAAACCTTTGAATCAAGCGCAGTTTCAAATGCGCAAAACTGATGAAATACACACACGGTGGCTAAGTGCCCGGATAAACCCTAGGTGACCTCAACTAACTGGGTCACACGGCAGCAGACAAGCTCTGTGCAAACAGGACACACAAACTCCAGAGCAGATACAACCTCAAACACACAACCAAACTTTGAGATGCTTTGAAGTACCAAAAGATAACGACGTTCAAGTTAGCGACCAGGCCACACTCTTCGTTGAACAGATAAACCAACACCAGTTTGAAAGATGTAGGCAACGCGTTTACATAGTTGCAGATGAATTAGCGCTATACGCCATGCAGTGTCGCAGCAAAGACTTTACCCAACCATCACTGACAACAATCCACTTTATGTGCAGCAAACCTATCATAATTTGAAAAGGCGGCTACACCGTATCGCAGGTAAGATCGCATACACTTGACCTACCACTGTTAACTTTCACAGCATGCGTTTACTGCAAATGAATCGACTTCCAGCACCTTAACATCGCTATTCATAGTCCTTACAATCGCATGTGCACAAACACAATGCCCACCGCCGTTTGACGATAGTCTCAAAACGCCTTCCCTCGAAGTTTCGGCGAAAAAAGGTGGAGCGCGTTGCACCTGCCTTGCACGGGGGTGCCAGCCTTTGATAACGGTCATTATTGTTGCTGACACGTCTGTGTTGAGTTTTTGTCGCGCGCTGCAGGACGTCGTTCTCCGCGCAAGCGAAAAACGAGAGCGACAAGGCGTCTGGCGGAAGTTGGGCATGCATCGGAGGGGATTGTTATCTGTTAACAGCACGTCAGAAGGGATAGACAAACACGAGGAAGAGAATCAGGGCGATTTTTAAGTGTTTATCCGTTTTTTGTTTCAAAAATGACGAAAGGTATGATTTAAAATCTTTTAATGACCAGTTTTGGAAATAACGACTGATGCACTCAAACGTAACAAAGCTTTAATCATCTAAAAAACTTGTTTTAGAACACAAAAATGCAATCATTTGTAAAAGTCAATCTTTGGCGCAATTTGTAAACTTTTAAAACGCGCGCGATGTGCTGTGCACTGTTGCATTATGGGTAATTGCTTCTCTGCCACAATCCAAAGTAACACGTGATGGAATTTACCATTGCGTTAAAAAGGTATGTCGTCAAGCAATAATGCGTCGCTCAACATGCCGCAAAAATGTCGAGGTCTTGTGGGATTGAACTTTGCCCTCAAGCGACAACGTAAGGCGGGAAGTGCATGTCGCGTTTAGGTCCCTGGTTCGAACCCCACATAAGCCAAAATGAAGTTTTTTTTTTCTTTTTTATTAATTTGGCATAATTTGGTTTGGTCTATGGTTTGTTAATTTTATGTGTTTTTATTTCAAGTGGTGACCAGTACTAAAAATTAATTGGCATGAAGAAAGTTATTGGTTGACATGTGGTAATGTTTGCTTGAGGTTAATCAAAGTAACATCATATTCCATGATAGAAGTGTTTGTAATAAACAGTAACCTAAAACACATAGTGGTAAACTTAAACTTACCGATTTTTGACCATCTTATGATTTCACTACAAGGTTTTCTTCACTCTGTAAAATAAAAAGAAGCAATAAAAGACTAATCAAAATGTATTTGGACATCGGTGAATCTATTTATCATGACAACACAACTTCATCCATGAACTGCATCGTCAAAACTTCCATGTTTCATTTTCACTGTTAAAAGCTATTTGCTGTGCTTTTTTCAAATCGCAAAATAAACTTTTACAGATAACTATATTTACATTTTTAACACAAACNCAAAACTTCCATGTTTCATTTTCACTGTTAAAAGCTATTTGCTGTGCTTTTTTCAAATCGCAAAATAAACTTTTACAGATAACTATATTTACATTTTTAACACAAACTAAACATTTATCATAACTCCAACATTACACCATTCCCTAGCAAAGTATGTGTACACAGCTAAAATTTACATCAAAAACCAATTGGTGAGGATATCAATGTAAGAATTGCCAACATACGCCTTATGCTTGTGAAATCAATAATTTGTACCATACATTGACGTAAACCTACAGGTACAAAATAACTGGTTTTTTAACCTGTCTACAGCAACAAAATTTGTTGTTCAATATTAAGTTTGCCTTAGACTTAAATTTTACAAGCAGCTTCTGTTTTAGACCATACAGTCTTATTCAGATATGTTACTTAGGATATGCCAACCACCAATAAAAATAATGTGTAACAAGTAGCAGGAAAATGAAACAAAGAAAGTCATTTTAAAGAGTGTTGCTGCATGTTTAAGCCATTCTACAAAACTCGAGTTAAAAATTCATAAAAGATGTAATATGAAACTGATTAATCAGTATGAAAGACAGATGCTGTTACTACACAATATGTAAAATACACACATCAGGACAATAAGGTTTTATGAGCACAACAAATAACACAGCAATAAATAAACTTACTCCTCACAAACTCTTGTACGGTTTTACCCTGTATTCTCTCACAACTTGACAAAGCAATGAAAAGTTTCGTTAGATCATTTGCTTACATCACTGAACAACACGTACAATTGAATTAAAACATGAAATAAATGCAAATTTACCTCAAAAGTGCACCTCCAGCTCCAACAGAATTTGATTTGGCAAAGTTTTGGCAATTTTTTGTTCATTTGTGGTTTTTCAGCTTTCAGATTGTCACACAGAACACATTATTCACGTTTGCGTTAGAGCACGTCACTGCACGGTGCAAGAAACTCAGAAGAAGACAGGAACAGGTCTCCCCTCGCCGAGTTATCTCGTTCATTCATTAGTAAACGCGCGCGAACCATCGCGCCGGCGCCAAGCCACCCGACCAGCTGATGTGCTACGTCATAGCGTGACGCAGTTTACGCGGCATTCGCAAAATTCTCGTTTTGCCGCTCGGCCCAACCGACCGCTCAAATTAGATTCTGGTATGTTTTTTTGCGCCAAAAACTACACCAAAACACGCTCATTTGTATAATTCGACTTTAATTAGGGATATTGAACTGTATACAGACTCGCTAAAAATTTAAACACAACGATGAAGGAAAAAGAAATTTCGCCTGGCGGCAACTGGCGTAGAAGCGTGGTGTTGGTGCCTGACAAAGGAAATGTCTGGCCGCCCAAAATTTTAGCGGGCTCACTTGAATTAAAAGTTTGTTTCCTTAGCATTGCCGGCACATGCTGAGTGAGGTATAAAAAACGCTTCGTAACTTTTGGTGAAATTGTTGCAAAAATGCGCGCAAAGTGCGCAAGCTTTTAGAAACTTTTAAATTCGGCGGAATTAACGCAGGCGGCGACACTAATTTAATTTGAACAAAAACTAGCAAAAATGCTCGTTATTATTCAACACATCAACTGCTAGTTTTTCAACCGCAANTTGAATTAAAAGTTTGTTTCCTTAGCATTGCCGGCACATGCTGAGTGAGGTATAAAAAACGCTTCGTAACTTTTGGTGAAATTGTTGCAAAAATGCGCGCAAAGTGCGCAAGCTTTTAGAAACTTTTAAATTCGGCGGAATTAACGCAGGCGGCGACACTAATTTAATTTGAACAAAAACTAGCAAAAATGCTCGTTATTATTCAACACATCAACTGCTAGTTTTTCAACCGCAACCTCGAACTTATTTTTTGCTGAAACAAAATCACCAAATGCTTTCATCGCTATTTAGTTTCAGTAAGCTGGCCATTTTTTGTCATTTTGAACACAAAACAGTGCTGTATATAGACTACTTTGTTCAATGCCATAACTATTTTCGCTATTGTGCTCTTAAGCTTTTTTTCTTGCACTAGTTTTCCAGTTGTGCATTAGAAGCATACACTTCCCTTTCGCCCGTTAACACTCTTTTGACAATACTGGAATTACCCTGGGTTAGATTTGCGAAAATAAGCCAATGCTTGACCAATGTTTTTGTCTCTGATAATAACAACAGCGTTTGTCGTAACGTAGAAATGTTTTTTACACAAGCACTGGCTTTGTATCTTTGTATTTAATCTTACGTTTTCAAATTTTCGTTCATTAGTGTGCACTGTTCACTGAGTTCACAAAAAAGCAATATCCAGTGGCCGCCATAGACTACACTAAGGACCGCGAAATGCCGGGAAAAAGTTTTCGAAAAAACACTTGTAACGGTATCAACATCCCAGCCCTTCATTTTCCTGGTTATCAAACCTACAGGAAGTGCTGCTCAACTTAATATTGTTGCTTTTTTATTTTTTTTTTGGGAGGGGAATGAGAAGACCCCATGAAAATAATGGCCCTTATTTCTCATTTGGGTAGTATTGGTTGGTTCAAAGTTGGACCTGAACTTTGCTAGGGTGTCGATCTGTCAATGAGACCCTTTTCCATGCTGTAGTTGAAATTTGACAGATAAATGTTGTTTTTTCGCAACAACAATAAACGCAAGGCCAGAATATTTGCCTTTGCGCCGAAGTAGGAAACAAGTACCTTTTTTTGTCAAAAACGGTCATGCGTACCTCTAGTCTAGGGGGTCCCTGTTTTTTGGATGACCTGATGGTCTGGTCTTCTCAACACCTTTTTCATCTGACAAAAACTTGTCAATAATATAGAACTTACAATTCATGATAACTCAGCAATTTGCCAATACCTTTGTAAGACCTGTTTATTTGCTCCCTCAAAGTGAAACTTGGTTTGATGCTTGGAATCCGTCATGGCTGTAATAGCGATATGTGGTTGATTTGAAACCCTTTTTGAGCGCGTTCCCCAACTGTTTAGCAGCGATTCTGTGACACTTCGCTACACAAAGCTGGTTCGTAAACCCGTTTTCACTCTGCAGTCTTTCTCCCTTGCTTGACTTTCGTCTGTTAAGCCACTAACGACCCAGTTTGCAAAATAAGGGGGATAACAGTTTGCGTTGGAGCCTAGGCAACAAAATGAGACTGTAATAAGCTCACGTGGTGTGGAACACACGAAACAACAGGACCACGTTTGTTGGTCAAAACTTTTTTTCGTTTTGTAGACTCGCCGCATCCTGAAGTAAACAAACCCTAATTACAGTAAATTTAAAAAAAGTAGAGGGGGAAGGATAAAGAAAAACATCGGGCGGCGATCCTTGTTACGTCACAGACCAGCGCGTTTTCGATTGTGACGTCAGAGACCGTACGAGAACAAGAAATTCCGGCTGTGTGGGGGGTGCAGGTGTGCTACTGGTCCGGATTAGCCGTCAGAGTGAACTGCGAGGGCGGCACCAAGTGCACGTGATTCCAGCACCGCGTGTTGCTATGGTTACGACATCATGTTTTGTGTTTTTTCGTTCTTCTTTTCGTTGGTTTGTTTGTTTAAAGTCTTGTGGGGGGAGGGAGGGCCGCGCGACGCACGTGTTTCAGAATTCGACTACGCAAATAAAAATAATAATAGTAAGTAGTAAGAGAGGGGGGAAAATAAAGTAAACAAGCAAAATTGTCCGTACACAACTGCCCCGATCGCGCACTGTAAGTGACGTCATCACCAACGGTGTACGTCATCAGGAGCCGGGCGCGCGCAATGCAACTAGCAACAATAATAATAAGAATAATAATAGTAATAAAAAGTGATTATGCTTGCTGAGTTACCCTAGCGATGTACAACGGTAGGAAAATTCGGATAGCTGTGATTGGTTGAAATCGAAGGGGGCGTGGCGCGGGTTCACTCGAGGTCAATCTCAACCTCGCGGTGAATTTTTTTGCGCATAGTTCTCATAATTTGAAACCGGAAAAAAGAAAGAAAAAATAAAATCACTGATCGGAGAACAGATTGGGGGGGCTACCGATAGAGAGAGAGAAGCCAGCTAGCGACAAACAGGATTCAGAAAACCGGCCACTGGATGGCGGGTGTGAGGCGCGCTTCGACAACGATTAAGTTCATCTCTAAAATAAATACAGAACAAGGGGTGGTTGGGTAAGAAGAGGGGCTGGTTTTTTTTCGACGGGTCCAGCGGAAAAAAGGGGATAGGGGGTGGTAGTTGCGTTGTAGGGGACTCCCCAGGTGGCGCCAAAGAACACACAATGCGGCGAAAACTAGAACAGGGGGTTTGGGGGGTCGTGGTCGGCTAATGTCCGCGCCGGGCCTTCGTAGGCCTCCTCGTGCGTAAAGAAACAGTGAGAATCGCTAACGAATCCGGGCAAAACCGCCTCCACCCTTTCCCCGCGATGTGTCCATGATGTGCAAACGTATCGGGTTCGCTGGTTGCAGTCAGGGGGGGCACGGAATCGCGGCGTGACGTAGCGGTCGAGCAATCGATGACGTGGCCGCTTGTCACGTCACAACAGCTCGTATTGTCTTAAGTGCATTCGCTGGATGATGTCCCGGCAGTCGTTGAACACGCGCCGAATGTTTTCCGTGTCGACGGCGCATGTGAAATGGGGGTAACAGTAATGTCTGTTGTCTCCGGTCGCGCTTAGGCCCTGGGGGGTACAAGAAGGGGGTGCGGTTAGATTTGCGACATCTAGAGGATATTTACTCATGTTGCAATGCTTGGAGCTCACACTGACACAGATCAACAAAGGTTATAATTATAGTCACGACAAAATCAAATTTAATCAAATTTAAAATTTAGCCAGTGGTTCCCTTTGCTTATTTTAAACCTTTTCACCGGGGTTTGAAACTACCTGAAAAGAAATATTGCACTTCCTCCATCAAGTCATAATTCCTCCATCAAGTCATAAAATTTATATCTTTTAGGAACCACTGGTGTAAGTTAAGTATTGCTCAGGGCAGGGATTGGTAAACATTAGCATTGAAATAACCATTTGGGCCATTTTTACCAAATAAACCACTACCCGGAGCCAAAAACCATATGTGATTACTAATTAAAGGTAGGAGTTATGTTTTTTAGATAGCGCTACTTTCATTGAATCAATATTGTTGTACGTCGTAACCAGAATTATTGAAACGCAAAAATGTGACAATCACGTTGTTGCCTCTTTGGGTAAAGTGACCCAAACAGGGGGATGATAAACCAGCGGGCTGTTTTGGCAACCTACGATCCTTCGACCAAATCCGGCCCGCAGCCCATTTACAAATGGCTTCTTAGGAGACAAAACTACTTTATGAGAAATTGTACATTATGAGGGGACAAAGCTATGGTGCAGAACTTCATATGTGCGCATGCGCGAATAAATTCCTTTTTTTGTGGAAAATAAGTACGGCCCGTTGAAACCTTGCTGATCTTGGTTTTGGCCCGTGGCTTTGGAAAGGTTGCTGATCCCTGGTTTAAAGCTAGACAGTTTGTGCCGCAGAGATATCGTAAACTTCACTACAGGTCAACTCACCAGGAATTCGTCCCTTATGAAATATTTTGCCCTTGTGACTTGTGGATCCTCGTTGTCGTCGGGTGTCGCTGTGGAGCATAACATTAGAGCGTAAGACGGATTGTGAGCAAAATGGACGACAAAAAAGTCGAATTGAGACAAAACGGAAGGTATTTTACGGCTTGATTACGACTGCTTAAAACTCGGAGCCTACGATTTACAGCTGATGAGAAAAAATCGGTTTCAATACAATGCGTGGTTGTACAGCAACGACTGACATGTTAATTCAGAAACATTTTCAGAAGTTTTTTGTTGACAAAACCTATTCGAATTCCTTTAATTTCGGCATTGTATTNTTAGATTTGCGACATCTAGAGGATATTTACTCGTGTTGCAATGCTTGGAGCTCACACTGACACAAATCAACAAAGGTTATAGTTACGACAAAATCAAATTTAATCAAAAAATTTAAAATTTAGCCAGGGGTTCCCATTGCTTATTTTAAACCTTTTCACTTCTCCTACTTAAGGGGTTTGAAACTACCTGAAAAGAAATATTGCACTTATCATAAACAACTTAACTATCAAGTAAAAATTCCTCCATCAAGTCATAAAATTTATATCTTTTAGGAACCACTGGTGTAAGTTAAGTATTGCTCAGGGCAGGGATTGGCAAACTTTAGCATTGAAATAACCATTTGGGTAACCTTTACCAAATAAATCACTTCCCGGAGCCAAAAACCTTATTTGATTACTAATAAAAGGTAACGGAAGTTATGTTTTTAGACGATTGCTACATAGCGCTACTCTTATTAAATCAATATTGTTGTTCGTCGTAACCATAACGATTACCACGCAAAAATGTGTCGATCCCGGGCTGCTTTGGCAACCTACGGCCCTGCGACCAAATTCGGCCCGCAGCCCATTTACAAAGGATCCTCGTTGTCGTCGGCTACTTTATGAGAAATTGTACATTATGAGGGGACAAAGCTATGGTGCAGAACTTCATATGTGCGCATGCGCGAATAAATTCCTTTTTTTGTGGGAAATAAACTCCTTTTTGTGGAAAATTAGTACGGCCCGTTGAAACCTTGCTGATCTTGGTTTTGGCCCGTGGCTTTGGAAAGGTTGCTGATCCCTGGTTTAAAGCTAGACAGTTTGTGCCGCAGAGATATCGTAAACTTCACTACAGGTCAACTCACCAGGAATTCGTCCCTTATGAAATATTTTGCCCTTGTGACTTGTGGATCCTCGTTGTCGTCGGGTGTCGCTGTGGAGCATAACATTAGAGCGTTAGACTGATTGTGAGCAAAATGGACGACAAAAAAAGTCGAATTGGGTATTTTACGGCTTGACTATGACGCTAAGGATCGGTCCTTAAAACTCGGAGCCTACGATTTACAGCAGATGAGAAAAAACGGTTTAAATACAGTGCGTGGTTGTACAGCAACGACTGACATGTTATTTCAGAAGCATTTTCAGAAGTTTTTTGTTGACAAAACCTATTTGAATTCCTTCAGTTTCGGCAATTTATCCACAGGGACACCAGTGATACTCGCAAAATGTAAGAAATATAGACTAGTGGTACGCAACCTTTTTTGGTGTTTGTCAGAATTTCGAAGCCGCATGAAAATGTTTATTTTAAACAACGACCTTTCATGGGTTAACATCTAAACCATCTGTTATTTTGTTACGAAGTTTTAATAACTAACATCGATTCTTTAGAGTTAAATAGTGCAGAAAATGTTGTAACGCATAATTGTTGACTAGTAAAAGTAAGTTGCGGTTTAACGAAGTTTTCTCGCATTTTTCGTATGTTCTAAAAAGCGTTTTTACAATGAGAACCTCAAGAACTTAAGGGTAGGCAATTATTTTTCAATGGGCCTAAAGGCTCAACTCAATTCTACATGTTAATAATTGTATTTCTTCAAAAAAAATGAGTAAATAGAATTGTTCTGACAAGCTGGTAAGAGTATGACCCTCATGGATGAGCAACGAAAACGTTAGGTTGCCTTACAAAAATGGCATTTATTCAATCAAATTATGACATTTGTTCATTTGATAATTCCAAATGACCTTAAATGGACGGGCCAGAGTCAACCAAAGGCCGTACAATGTCCTGATCTGCTTAGGGATGGTTGAAAGGCACAGTTGGGAGCACTGGTGTGTGGAGAATAGAGCAGCAGATTGCAAGCGTACATAATGCAAAGGACGAGTGCCGGTTCTTACCGTCTGGAGGGACAACGTATCTTGTGAATTCTTCGAAATATTTTTCCAGTCGAGATCTTCCAGCCAAGATCTTCTCAGTCAACAGATCTTGCTTGTTCAGGAAGAGGATGAGAGAAATGGTCTTCAGCCATCTGTGGATGAGCGCACGGTCAATACCCGGATAAATCAAATTTAGGGTTAACATTTCAAACAACCATCAAGGTCAGGCAGCCAGCAACTGCAGTAATTCGAAACATATCTAATATCCATTGATCTGCAATATTTGCTGTGGTTTGATTTTACAAACATTTCATGCTGTGATTGGCAAAATAAAAAAACGATGTTCAAATTGAATTCAATTTTCATGAAACCATTAGGTGGCTCGCGCGATAAAGTGACAAACGGAGGAAAACGAATAAAACTGCTTTCATGGGACAAAAACTACTTTCGTGAGACAAAAATACGTTCGTGAAACAAAAAATACTTTTGTAAGACACATTATCGTGAGACAAAAAAATACTTTCACGAGACCGAAATATTACTTTCGTGACACAAAAATTACTTTCGTGAAACAAAAAAATATTTTCATGAAACATAAAATAATTTCACGAGACTAAAATATTACTTTCATGACACAAAAATTACTTTCATAAAACATAAATGACTTTCGTGAGGTAAAAATGAGTTTCGTGACTTTTGTGAGGTAAAACACAACGAGACAAAAACGTACTGACCTGTTGTTCCAGATGTTTTTGAACAAATCCAAAGCTTCCTTGAGTCGGTTCTGATCCACGTCCTCCCTCAGCATCATGTCGTAACTGCTGCTCGCCACCACGAAGATAATGGCAGTCACGTCTGCGAAGAGCAATGACGTCATCAACGGTTACGTAGGCCCGTAATGACACAACACGAAGCGAAATCTCTGGGTTGGTTAATAATTTGCCGGTGATAGTCCGATGTGCAATATATTTTCTTGTAAAAACGATGTCTATTCATGCTACCAATATACACCTTGCTTTTATGTTGCATTAACCTTAATCTTGTTTTTTGTAACTGCATGAACATGACAGTAAACATAGTCGGCAAAACATACAAAGATACTGCGCGAAGTGTGACAATTATCTTGACTAGAAGATAGAAGCCAGTACTTGCGTGTAAAACATCTTCTACCTTCCTGCCGATGACAAAAACCTTTTTTTACATGTAGAAAATGTTTTCGACTCAAGTACTGGCTTGTGCCTTCCTACTGAGAATACTTAAAACCGTGAA
>QXVZ01021605.1:0-11056 GCA_008931825.1 Phallusia fumigata | reverse complement strand
CAATGGACGAGATAGTATCAGCCGATAAGTTCACCTGCTTTTGGTTTGCCGGGAACTCACAACAAGCAGAAAAAACCATTAAATAAACAAAAAAAAACAGTTTTTGGTTCCACAATTTGGTGTAACTTTCCTGCATTGCACCAATTTGTAACGTCAAAATAATATTTTCAATAATTTTTGCTAAATATTGCAACGAAACAGTTTTTTACGTTTGTTTAAAACCGTGAATTGTGTGTCTGAATTGCAACGCTTCAAATCATTCGATTCTAATTTTGCCACAGACAAAGTTAAAAAAAAATTATTTACCGTACTGTAGACAGCCTGAGAAGTGCCTTAAAACGCTAAAATGCAACAATACATTTGCACAAAAGCGAACTCCAGTTGATAACACACCTGGCATCTTAAACCTGTTTGTCAAAAAGCTTCACAACATAACGATACAGCACAGCTAGGTCGACGGTAGACATATGATCAGACACCGTTTCGTCCAACAAAAACAAAAATAATTAGACAACTTTAATAAACACCATTAATAACCGATGTATATTGCAACATTGTAATCACGTAACATATGAATTTAAAGAAATCACCGCAGAACAGTATGACGGACAAAGACTTGCCTTCGTATGGTTATAAGTAACTTCAACTTTTGATGTACAAGTTTTTCACCCTTATTTCTCATTAAAAGATATTTATATATTTCTCTAAAAAGTGTAGACATCTTCAGTATCTTATTAAACATGAATCTTTATAACTGTAACACCTTGAAAACGCGACATCATCTTAAGTTACCTGATGAGACAGCGGTGTGCACCCAGTTACCTGCCTTGCAACGGAAAAAAGCCGATACCCGAGATTTCGCGACTCGAAAAATGGCGATCATGTTTCGCGAGGCTGAGGGGAAAGGGGAGAATGAAATATAATCACGTTGGAAAGTTAGTAAGCAATCTGTCATGGGAAAAACGTTTTCTGTCCTCGTTCCGTAGCGCACATTACGTATGCGTACATTCGTTTGTATTTAATATGTTTTGATGGCAAACTGCAATATTGTTTGTAGGGAAAAGCAGGGTAAAGGTGAAGAATAAAAATCCCTTTTAAAATACAGCTGGGTCCACTTGTTTTACCAACAAAAAATGGCGCATTTAATCGCATAAAAGATTATAAAGTCAAACTATTGTTGCAAATTCGAAAATCTGTTTTAATCAGTAAAAACGATTTGCCGAAAAGCATTCACTTGTATTTCTACTTCAAAAAACACTACAACATGTTTCGCGCTGTTTGGAAACCCAACGTTTAATGTTTATGACTAAAAATACTTTCTAGTCCTGAAATTTTATTCAAGTTTATCAACAGCAAAAGTTTATCACCAAAATCACGACCACCATCTTGGCTTTAAGTCTTAACAGTCGAATTCCCTTCCACTAGAGCAATGCATTAACCTTCGCAGTACTGTCTAAACACATCGTAGACTTCAAACAGTTTTAAACCCACTGCCGAGATGCTGAGCGCTCAACTTTAATGCACGGGCGAACTTATGAACACCTGTGTCGCCCGTGCTGCGATGAAAATGGGCCGCATCGAATTATAATGTGATATAACGTTGTTGTTGAGGATTTCTACTTTTGCGGGATGAATGCGCGCGTCTGTAGTGTTTTTGCTGCCCTGCGGTTTTGGGAAATAATTGAGGGTTTGAGGTTTTTTTTGAGGAAAACACAAGATACCTGCCGAAGTGTTTGTACATAGGGAATACATTTTAATGCAAACGTTTCGATAACCGCTGTTGTTTTAATCAGTCGTCGTGTTAAACACAAAACATAAACTTTGAAAGTAGCCTAATTACAAAACTGTCAAAGATCTGATTTGTTGTAAAAACGTTTCAACAATCGCTGTTGTGATTATCAATGCAAAACTACTGAATATTACGTGTTGTAAGAAGTCCTAATAATCTAGATGAATATGAAACCTAACATTAGACATGCAAGGGGCCACATTTTAATCATAACTAAAAGAGCGCGTATGTAGCGAATACATTTTATTTGAAAACCTTTCAACAATCGCTGTTGTCATCGTCAGTGCAAGTAAAACAGTTGCAGATCTCGATTCCATTTTAGTTGATAATTTCACGTCGCGATGCTTACGTGGGACAACAGTGTAAAGTCTAATTAATTTCGGACAAACCGCAATCCACTTCACTCACTGACGCGTTCTGCCTTTAAACCGAGCCACAAAAATGTTGCAGTTCAACGCATCATTAGATAAGATGGACGATTGTTTCTTTACGTTTTTTTACAGCACATATTAAAGCATGACGCTTTAAAGCCTTGCTTACCATCGTGGGGCGTTTGGACTAGGGATAAAAATACCTGTATGGGTTTTAGCTTTTGTCTAACGTACTTTGCAATGGAAGAGGTGAACATTAAAAATAATTAATCTTATTTTTGTCACAGATACATTCGCTGAACCTGGAAAGACGTGAAATAAACGAACAGAAAATTACCTCGAAAGGCGGGAAAAAACTTGGTGAGGGACATAAAAGCTTGGATGATTCCCCATATTTAAACCCATCATCATAAAATGTTACTTTTATTTTCGTAAGCTTATAAATAGGCCGCTTTGGCTGAAAGCGGGGTTTTTAACCGGAGGTCTATAATGAATATTGGTGTATATTGATAAAATTGATCAATCAATACAAATATACTATCTATTAACTAAATTTCTGGAGGAAGGAGTTTACTAGATTTGAATATCGGCTTAAGGGGTCCACGTTTTAAAAAAAACTGTCTTAAGCGTTAAAGCTGGGTAATAGATCTGCTCTTGCCTTACAAGGGAATTAGGAAGGATCCTCCGGGTCCTTTGGCATTTTACCCGGCAATATTTTCTCAGCCAATTTACCCCGGGGTTATAAGTTCACCCCGCGCCCCTAAACCCCTTAGCATCCGACCCGCGGTAAATTAACCTTTTCATCCCTCGTTAATTGTTTACGCACTGTTGCGTCACACACCTACCCCTGTGACGTCATAAGCGTTGTATCAGATTTAGTGTTGATATTCAAAACGAGTAGGAGTTGGTTTCAATTGAATTGCCGCCGATCCAGCGATGTTACTCATCGATTAGCGGCGATGGAATGTTCGACAAAATGTGGTCTGGGTTTTAACATCAACGTGATGTGTCTGATAAAGTCTCTGTTTTTTTATGTTTATCGTTTTACAGAAAAAACATAAAATTCCAGCTGCAACCTGCAATGTTTATGATACATTGTTGGGCGTTTCTGCTTCAGGCTGGTTTTATTGGCAACGTTTTTACAGTTGTTTCGCCTTGCACCGCGACAAGCAACTTTACACCGCTAATTTTGAGTAATTTTTGATGATAAAAAAAGCGTTTGTCGAAACGTTTTACGCACAAATACTGGCTTGTATCTTCTTATTTAACAATTTAAAACCGTGAATTGTCTACCTACGCGAATTTACTTTATAAAGCGCAAAAAAGTAAAAGGCACAGTTAGTAGATCAATGTTGAACGCCTAAACAGCGTTTTGCACAGAAGTACTGACTTGTATCTTCTTACTAAAACAAATCTGTAATGTAAAAAAATCAATTTCAAAATTTTTATTGGGCTTTAAATCGCTCACACTTCACAGGTCGCGAGTTCAAACCCGAGCTCTGACTCACAAAACCTAGCTTTGATGTCCAGTTCCTTCCCTGTGTAATCCGAAACTTACAACCTGATTTTCTAAGTTAATCGTCTCGCTTCAGGTGCTTTCCCTCATGATTCACAAAATGATGACGCATAATCATAGAAGCTTGGCTGATCGTTCGTTTGTTCAAGAAGTTTTTGGACAAAACAAAACAAAATCAATTTCGTTTGCTTAAAACATTTTCTGCCTTAAATAAACTTGTTTATGATTAGGTTAGCAACGAATTAATTTTCTAGAAAAGCTAAGTGCTTGTGTGTTCAAATCTCATGACAAACTTGTCTGTCAAGCCCATGTTACTCTACTCCAATTGCCTGTCTTGCTTGGACATAGTTTGTTCAAAGCCTGACTCATATTTAAGCCTTCGCATAAAAAAAACAGAATCCCCATAATAATAGGCAGCTGCCGAATATATATTTGATGTAGGGCCTTCGTATTGAGAAAAGGTGTCATTAACTTTGCAAACAAATCCTAAAACGAATATATTCCCGACCAACTCTCATGCTACACAACCTAAAAACGGAATAGATGCTTCGTTACTGCCATCATGCGGTGCTGTGTACCTAATATTTTATCCACACGGTGGCACTAACTCGCCGGGTTATAATGTGGTTTATCTGGTGTGATTAACTCCACAGTCAGTTACCTTAACCCCGTGCAGTTATTAAACTGACCCTAGGTTAAATTCTTTTCAAATAATTCTTTACCCGATTTTATTTTTTTGATACAGCTGCAATCAATTACTTTGTTTGCGGTGACATTTTCTTCACCATGTGGGCATCCGCATCTGTTCAGTTAAAGTTAATGCAACGAAACATTGTTTGTTTTGTGGTAAAAACAAATGTTGAACAACGCCACAGATAAACCCGTTCAATTTTATTTTAATAATTTCTTATAATTCGGTCTGCTTAAATCCGAATTAAGAAAGTCAAAAAACTATTTTCGATGATTACTCCTCATGATTCTCCGGTGTGTCATTTTCTGCGATACAGTTTCTGCGATGCAGGCGTGCGACGTATTCGGCGAGCACTTGGCCGAATGGTCTCGGCGCTCGTTTCTCATTCGAAGGGTCGTGGGTTCAAATCCTGCAAAGTAGTCGTAATAAGGAGCTGGTTTGATGAATAAACTATCGCTCTTGCCAATTATTTTTAATGAAAAAAATGTTTATGCCTGCAGAAACAGAATCGTTTTAAGCTTTTTAATACCCTTGTATTTTTAATTTAAAAAGTTAAATTATCATATTTAATGATACCTTTATAATTTAACATTATAATTTTAAAATTATTTTAATGATTCCTTTTGTATTTATATTTTTCTACTGTTGGTAAGCTTCCATTACAGGAACCCTAACGATAGCAATTATTATTTTTAATGTTCATTCGACAAAGTATAAGATAGGGCAGTGGTCGAGGCTAATTTTATTGCGACTTCTTGTTTCTGCTTGCAAACAAAGTCACAGACTTTTTCTTTAGGGAGGCGATCGTTTGATTAAAACACGTGACTACCTAATTGTTTCAACACGGAATTTTCCACAGGCAGTTTGCGCGTAGATTGAGGAGTTCAAAGCTGACTTGCAGGGGCAACGCAAGGTTGATATAAAAGCCGAAGAGCTGACTTCAGGGCCATTTAAACCAAAATGTTGGAAGTGGATCAAGAAGTTGTGAGCTCTGCGAAAACTTTGTCACGATGAAAAGTTCAAAGGTAAGTGTGCTGTAAAAGTTTATTTTGCGAGTTTTCTTCATGCAACCACTTTGTAATGTAAGCTCTTTAAATTAAGTAGCCAATTTTATGAAAACTTTGAAATAAATACCACCACTGGTGATTACATGAGAAATTCTCCGGCGTCTCGTAAAATATTGCATGACGCATTTATCTGCTTTTTCACCAGTTGTCCTACATTATGAGTAAATTGTTTGCTTGTTGTTTAAGCAATCAAAGGTGCTTGTGGACAACCAAGTGTGCTTGGGGCTTTGAAAAGGCAGAACTGCTACATTATGCAGGTAAAGAGTTACTGCTTTTGTTTCATGTTGTTGTTTTTATTTAACATTTGTTGTACCGCGGTTATTAGCTTAGTTTTAAAGGACTTTCGCAACAGAATAATTTGTCTTGATATTTTTTTTAAAAAATTAAGAAACGTAATAATAATTTCGCTAATTTCCAACTTCCAATTTTGCAGCTCCAAAGTCCGTTCGTCGTAATCACCGCTCGATTGATGACGTAGGGACTGCATGACGTCACAACAGTGTTGACAATACCGGTTTGATAAACTTTTCTTGTCGATTTTTAAAATTAGGGACTTTACCAGAACCTTGTTTGTTTTTTGCTTTTTTATTTACTTTTTTTCACTACCCTTTTATTCTTTTGACTCTCAACTTATTTTTTTTTCGCCGCATTATATGATATAGAGGGCAGTGCACGGCCCTTTATATTATTTTTGCGGATTTTTGAAACAAGGTTCTGGGTTAATTTTACGCGCATAAACCCCGCCAAATTAATTTCTAAACCTTGATTCGGGCTAATCCGGATAGATAGATTGTGTTTGAACCGAAACCGGTTTTGTCACATTTAATGACGTCATTGCACCCCCTTCCACGGACATGAAAAGAAATCACAGCCCCAGTGGTGAGTAGAAAGTTGACAAAACATTACCTTACCTGTACAAAGCGGCTGTAATCCTCTTTTTTAGCATCTATATAGGCTTAGTCGCTTACAGTTAGAACCGGGGCGACTACGTTGTTTGATGACGTCGTTTGACGGAGCTGTCTGACGTCACCTCGGTCTTAATGACAATATAATGTTGTTGTGTCAAATATTTGCAAACCCTATCGTTTTTTTGTCGACAGAAGACGATTGAATGAAGGAACGCCGATTTGATCAAATCAAGCGGTTGGATGCCTGGTATTTCAACATAGACTTGTACTGCAACAGTGGTGGTTCGCCATGTATTTTAACTGCGTCAATTGTGTGTTGAAGTTTCTGAAGCATCAGACGAGAGCACAACACAAGTTGAAGTTGGATTCAACCTCCATCAAGCATCAAGCTGCTCGAATCGGCATCAGAACTGATAAGTTACAAGTCTGTCGTGTGATTCACCCGGGGTCGTCTTAGTACAACCCTGGGTGCGTCTGCCATGTCAAACTTTAAGCATCCCCGGAGCCGGGTGTTGCCTGGATGGTTTCATGGCAAAAATACACGACTGACTCACTTTTTTTGTTTAAACTAGTTGTATTTGTTTTATATTTTTAGGCTAATGGGGCAATTTATAGGGGGGCAGCCACGATGGCGGTACCACTAGATTACTTTACGAAATCTCCAGTGCAAAATGCTTTTGACTTCACCGGATACTTATTAGCAGCTAGAATAAATTTCCCCGACTTAGTATTATGTTTCTTATAATTTGGTCAACTCTATCCAACTGGCAATACTCAAAATGCCCAACTGCAGTCGTTTTCTAAACCACAGTTGCTGGCCTCATCTTAAAAACCGGATTTCTTTTTATGAACCTGTACCAATTAAATACGAATATTATGTGCCCAACTGCAGTCGTTTGGAAGTTACGCCCGATCCAAAGTGATTGGCTTCACCGTAGCTAAACCACAGTTGCTGGCCTCATCTTTGAACCGGATTTTCTTTTCCTGACCTTAATAAGAGACCTCCCCTACAACTCACCATAAGGCTACCGAATTTTTTCTCCCTATGAACCAGATAACTTTTAATTGGTATTACATTTGCCCGACGTGGTATTATGTTTCTTATAATTTGGTCAACTCTATCCAACTGGCAATACTCAAAATGCCCAACTGCAGTCGTTTTCTAAACCACAGTTGCTGGCCTCATCTTTGAACCGGATTTTCTTTTCCTGACCTTAACAACAGAATCGTATTGATATAACCACTGGTTAATTTTTGCAATAATTACTATCTTAAATGCAGAATCATTTTTTATAGCCCATTGGCTTTACAACTAGCGGGAACTTGATCCACCAGTTGATACTATTTTAAGTAGATGTATCTTTATCCTTACTACTGCATTTAAAATTGTGGGTAATAATGTCAAATTTTTCCAAATTTATGGGAATTACCGGAACCTTGTTTTGCTCTTGTTTGTATTTTCTTTTTATTTCACTACCCTTTTTATTCTTTATATTCCTTGTATTTTTGTTTTGCCGCACTACATAATATGGAGGGCAGTGCACGGNCTTTTTATTCTTTATATTCCTTGTATTTTTGTTTTGCCGCACTACATAATATGGAGGGCAGTGCACGGCCCTTCATGTTATTTTTGCGGTTTTAAACAAGGTTCCGGGGTTAAATTTAATTTCAAACCAATAATTTCTATAAGATTAACTCAAGCAATATAAACTTCATATTTATTAACTGTAATAATAATCACACATGGTTTCCTCTGGTGGACCAAATATCCCATAACCTCTAGACCAATACGTCACAGTTTACGTCATAACAGCATCGATTATCATCTTTTAAATTTAGTTTTAGCTTTCGAAATCAAGAAAACACAAGCGGTTAATTTACGTCTTAACCCAATAACTTTTCTAACTTTTGTTCTTGGGATTTGGTTGTTTATCCGGGGGACCGCCATCGTCCATAAATCTAATTAAGTTTCATAGTTGGTTTAGATATATTCTTATCCTAACTGTGTTTGCTTGCATGTCTAGCGCTAATTTTTGTTGTAGTTGCCACAGATTCATAATATATTAACTGTGTTCACATTTTCGTTTTATTTCAGGCAGTCTGTTTTCCTCGTTCTGGTTGTGGTTCTGCACCGAACGAGGGTTTCTCTACTGTCTTAGATGAAACCCATTGCGTGGGTTGACACCTTGACGCGGTGCAATGGCTTTCAAACTAAGATCAACCCGCAGAACCAGAATTTCAGATATTTTCTTACGTTCGATAGTTTTATCAGGTTATTGCTGCCACCAAGTGGTAATCCAAGGTTGACTTGTAATAACCACGTGGTGTCGCTCACGTGTGTGTCGGCTCTCCCTCCAATGTCACGTGATAAGCACAGCTGTAGGTCATATTTTACTTTGTTTTCATTTGTTTTTTGCGGTATCATTGACAATTACTGCATTTGTTTCCTGCATTTAAGTTGCGCCTAATAAATCGGATCTCTTGTTCTCATTAATGTGTTGCTATTATGTTTTCCATCGTATTTAGCAATAAATGCATTTCCAGAAGGTCTAACTTTTCATGCATGCAAGGTTCGATGATTTCCTTTACCTTAAAATGGCGAGACAGAAGAAAGCTCAAGTGACGTCGCAGTAAATGACTTATTTGTATTTAAACTGTACAAAAATGAGAGCAAAGTGACGTCACAGTGTGTGAGGTAGTTGGTTGCAACGTAAAACGTGACGGCACGATGTATGATGTAACTATATTGTAAAACTATTCGATTTAACTAATTAATTTCAATTCCGTTGTTGGTTAAACTAAGAAGAATGGATAGCCGAGTGACGTCACAGTATGTGACGTAGTTGGTAACAATGTAAAGCGTGACGTCACCATGCATGATGTAACTGAAATGTCAAACTATGCGATTTAATTGTCTATTTAAATAATTTTTTTAATTTCATTTTTAGTTACACAAAAGAGAAAGAACGGCCAAGTGACGTCACAATATATGACGTATTTGATCGCAACGTAAAACGTGACGTCACGATGTATGACGTCACCTTAATGTAACACGAAACGATCAATGTCAATTTACTAAAAGAAATTATACTTGTTTCTTTTACCTTCCTTAAAACCCCCCAAAAAATTAAAAAAGTTCGCATTTTAAAGTTTGAAGCGATGTGAAAATTAAAAACAAGCATAAACGCAAGGGTCCCACTATTTATGAAACAAGCATAAACACAAGGGTCCCCACCAAGTATTAAAGGGGGCATAAACACAAGGGTCCCCACCAAGTATTAAAACGAGCATAAACACAAGGGTCTCCACCATATTTTGAAACGAGCATAAACACAAGGGTCTCAACAAAGTATTAAAACGAGCATAAACACAAGGGTCCCCACCAAGTTTTAAAACGAGCATAAACACAAGGGTCCCCACCATATATTAAAACGAGCATAAACACAAGGGTCCCCACAATGTATTAAAACGAGCATAAACACAAGGGTCCCCACCAAGTATTAAAACGAGCATAAACACAAGGGACCCCCTATGTATTGAAACGAGCATAAACACAAGGGTCCCCACCAAGAATTAAAACGAGCATAAACACAAGGGTCCCCACCATATATTAAAACGAGCATAAACACAAGGGTCCCACAAAGTTTAAAATGAGCATAAACACAAGGGTCTCCATAAGTATTGAAACGAGCATAAACACAAGGGTCTCCACAATGTATTGAAACGAGCATAAACACAAGGGTCCCCCTATGTATTGAAACGAGCATAAACACAAGGGCCCCCACAATGTATTGAAACGAGCATAAACACAAGGGTCCCCACAATGTATTTAAACGAGCATAAACACAAGGGTCCCCACAATGTATTAAAACGAGCATAAACACAAGGGTCCCACCAAGTATCGAAATGAGCATAAAGACAAGTGTCTCCATAAGTATTGAAACGAGCATAAACACAAGGGTCCCCACTATGTATTGAAACGAGCATAAACACAAAGGTCCCACCAAATATTGAAACGAGCATAAACACAAGTGGCTCCACCAAATATTGAAACGAGCATAAACACAAGGGTCTCCATAAGTATTAAACAAGCATATATCGTCTGTATTACATCATAATGTTATGTAGTTTAACGCCAATTTAGGTACGCAGTTCACTTAGGTACACAGTTTTAAATGGTCTCAAAAGTAGACACAAGCAAGCACTTGTGTGTAAACCATTTTTAATGATGACAAGAGCGTTTGTCGAAACGTAGAAAAGTGTTCTACACAAAAGTACTAACTTGTATCTTTTCATTGAGACTCGCACGCAAGATATTTGCAAAAACGCAACCCGCATTTGTTGTGAACATTATACTTCTCTATCGGTCTCGTTAAATACGATTGCAAGTAAATGCAGCCAACTGTCGACCCTACCTGCCCTGTAATTCTTGGAATCCATGTAAAGCACGGTGACACCCACGTGTATTATAACTAGGATGAGAGGAAGGAGGTAACACGGAAACAAACATTTCCTCGGCAAAGAATCTGACAAACCTCCGATTATCTGAAATCACAAAGATGAAAACCAGAAAAACGTTATGCAGTGATTAAGGTAAGACATTCATAGTGCAACATTCTGATGTAGTCTTGCTATTCTTCTGGTGAAACTTCAACCTGAATCAATAGCTTTTCGCAATATCTGTCAAACAAAGGCAAAAGAAGGTGGCCTTAAC
>QXVZ01021601.1:0-23374 GCA_008931825.1 Phallusia fumigata | reverse complement strand
AAAACCGATCATAGGCGCTTTTAAAGTCTTGAAACGGGTTTCAGATGACCGTGTATACCAAAACGTCTTGATTTTTAATGCAAAAGTTTCGACAATCGCCGATGCTGTTACCATCAGTGCATTGTCTTCATTTGTCATTTTGTTAGGTAACTGCCGAATGTAGAAGATTAATTTACGTAACTGCGTGTTAAAATGGCGTTTAGCGCTCTAAGACTGATAGCCTAGTGATGCGGTGGTTGTGAAAAGGTGAACGTCTGTGACGAGACGTGGTGTCTAAATGGCAGTTTTACATTAGGCGTCGAACAGATAGTATTGCGCGCTTTTGGCACATAAGCGCAAATACTTTGGTGGTTTAACGAAGCCAATATTTTTGATAATTTTTTGATTGGTCAGTTGTTTATTTCTAATGAAGAAGGAGGTGTGTCTTGTTAAAAAATAATGACCGTTATTGGTTTACCGACTGGGATGATCCAATTAACACGGACGCAACCAATGTTATCGCGCTAATCATGTGTTTCTCTTTTACCCGAGGGGGCAATTGGTTTTTGATCCCCTCTTTGCGGACGCAATTACGAGCGGGCTAAAATCCTCGGAGAACATGGCAATGTGTGTTTTCGCCCCTGCACACAAAGTAAGCGAGCATTGCGCGTAATTGTATAGAAGGAAAAGTGTTTTTTGAAACAGATTGGTGTAAAATGTAGATGTGTGACTGAAATGTTTTATGAAAGCATAAGGTTAGAATTTGGTCTCTAAACAGGACTTAGATGAAGTGGACTTAGAAAGTAAAATGACTTATAATGTGTTTTAAAACGGCCAATCAGAGAGTGCGTTATTCGCTTACCTTTTATGTTTTATGCAATGACGAGTATTTTTAAGTTAGACAGAGTTTCTATTAGAACTCCAAACGGTATATTCAACGGTAACACATTTTGAATGATAATTTGTGCAAACATTTACGCGTTTTTGAAAATTTTATCACTGCAACAGTATGACATGCAATATCTAAATGATAACAATTGTTGAGTTGAATGTAAAGTGCTGTAGTCGGATATCCTGTCCCGCGTTATGAACACGTTCATTACTATTACATTCAGGTGCCGCGTTACGCAGCAATTTGGTGATTTTGTAGCGTTTCAGCGTGTCTAATCGTAAACCGACAGTATCAAACTACACACTTCAGTTAACGTTAAACGTCCGCTCGCGTTCACTTTTTCAAACGTTGAACATTAGAAGGACACGTGTAGGCGGGGCTTTGGGGCTTTCCTTACAGTTAGCGGTGAACTGTTTGATGCGAGAGTCACAGAAAGCTGGTCTGGGGCAGGTCTTGTCTTGTTTGTCAGTTGACACACAGGACAGTGTGAAAACAGTTTGAAAGCTTACCAGCGGGCTCCGGTGTAAAGAATATGGATTAAAGGTTCAATGGACTTTAGCGGTAAGATTTTGAAATTGGGACCATCTTTACCATGTTGCCTTATATGAGACAAAAGCCAAGCTGCTACAAAATTGACACAGAGGTAACATGCTACAAAATTGACACAGAATGTAACAACTGAAATTGGGTTTAAAAACCACCTGTCAGAGTATAGAAGACACGGACTTGGTTTAAAAAACAGCTTGCACGACGGCTATTGGGTCAATTTGTTCAATTCTCCGCACAGAACTAATTGGTTTTTGNTCAATGGACTTTAGCGGTAAGATTTTGAAATTGGGACCATCTTTACCATGTTGCCTTATATGAGACAAAAGCCAAGCTGCTACAAAATTGACACAGAGGTAACATGCTACAAAATTGACACAGAATGTAACAACTGAAATTGGGTTTAAAAACCACCTGTCAGAGTATAGAAGACACGGACTTGGTTTAAAAAACAGCTTGCACGACGGCTATTGGGTCAATTTGTTCAATTCTCCGCACAGAACTAATTGGTTTTTGACATCATTGATATCCGCACGTACAAATGTCAGCAGTTCAATATGTTACCGCAGCTTGCTGTAAACACAATTATCGTTAGATCCGAGGACCTATCGATTTCGTTATCAGCCTGTGTTTAATAGATGAACACGTGATCGATAGTGCTTTTTGAATTCGAACGCGAGAGGATTAAAGCACCTGCGTTGATCATCATAAAGGAAAAACGCGTATTTTTTCGTCGTTACGTTAATATTTCATAGTTGGATGGGGAAAAATGCGCTCACGGATGAAGAACGTTAGAAAACTGTTGAAATACAGCAAATCGTATTCTAAGGCTGCTCTAATTGCGACAGATTGCAAAATGTATGTGATAATAGTGGAAATAATAGTGATGCGCTGCTAAAATTTGCAGAACATTGATTTTTAGTTGCGCTGAAATCAAAGCTTGTGAAAGTGATTCTTTGTTGTCACAGAAAGCAGTGCAATAATTTTTCAGAATCAATTGGGAAATACAGTTAAAGAATTTTTTTAAGCAATAGAAACGACGCCGAGAAAAAATTATTGACAGTAATAAATCCCGAACCACATTTATTATGTTTCTAAGATCATAAAAAATTGCACACAATCGACCATGTCACTATCGCTGACAGCCACAGAGCAATCGATTCTACGAAGTAAGTAAGGTTACAACTCCCAGTAAAAAGGCGGGCAAACGTTGGGAAACACGACATCTGTTGTTGGTTGGAGAGCCCTCGACTCGGTAAACTCAATTACATTCCCAACTGCTTTGTTTGACCCAGGCTTACACACTCTGTTTTGTGCGACATGTCGTTTGTGTGTTGTGTGTCGTTCTGCGCGCTGTGTACTGGAAATACGTTGTCGACAAGGCGGATTTGGCCTAGGGGACATTTGAGGTCGAACTAAAAGAAAATTTTAGATTATGTTTTTTCGATGATGATTTGCAGAATGCAGGGTTCGGGTTTAATGAGTATGAAGTCGTAACGAAGCGACTCTTTGGTTTATTGTTGATATTACACAGCCGTGTTGCTCTTGGTTTTGCAGTTTCTGAGATGTTTTCGATAAGATATTGAAATAAGTGTGAGTTGTAACCTGTTGGGACTTTTTTTGGTGTGTTTTTGTGTTCACACTAAAACGTGTGATACATTAATATTTTGTTCAATTTGCAGTTAAAATGTAACAATTATTACATATTAGAATGTTTAAACCACTCCGGCTATCACAAAATATTAATATAGGACAGTTACAGTACAAGAGCAGCGACAACCCATGTAAACTTTGTAACGTGATAAGAAATTTTAATCAATAGAAATTGATACTTTTGTCATTGGCGGCACGTCCTAAGGTGACTCCAAATTTTATCTTCAACCTTTTTCTGATAATGGCGACCCTGGCTGACTTTATCGTGGGAGCAAGTTGCGGATGATGTTATTATTACAAAATAACACAAACTCCTGACATAGCTTTTCATTCGCTCGTTACACTCCATTTAAAAAAAGTTCCCCAACCGAAGCTGCGACGCGAACTCGACACCGAAAATCGCGTCGCTGTGTGACGTCACAGAGCGTCCGCACGCAGGACTGGGAGTTATCGAACATGGCGTTCGTCCGACTGCTGACCCCAGCGACCCCTAAGTCTCTTGCCTGACCTCAACGCTTTGTGTTGAACCAAGTTAGTGGTGTGTGCCCGCCGTGTGGCTGTCTGGTGCTGGCCTTAGTAAGTTAATCCGCTTTGATATCGCAGTGGGCCTTATAAGTTAGGCTAAGGCTTTGAGGTGGTTAGTAGATTTCCCTCGGGAAGGGGATGTACAGTTTTGTTTATTGCTATTTTTTGTATCAAACTTGAAACTAGTTGTTTGGTGACTAGCAACCAGGCCTAACTAATGGAAAATAAAAATATAGTGCAAACTGGTTCAAACATAAAATTTGTGCTATTAAAGTTTAAAATCAGAATTTGATAACCTAAAAATTTAAAGGTAAACAGATTTACGAAACTAACATCTGAAAGAGGCAAGTTTTTTGTGTTAAAACTCGTAAATAGAATCAGTTTAACAGGTGCAGTCAATACCAAACGTTTTAATCAACCAGTGGAATTAAAACATCTTTACCAGTTAACGAAACAATTTAGATGAAGAACGTAAGTTCTAATAATGTGAATTCCGTATGAACTGGGTTTGGCGTTCCCATAGCGGTTCCCGCTCACCGGCATATGTCAATAGGAGAAATTCAGATGTCATATCTGTTTTGGGATTTAGGAGCGCTGCAAAAGTCAATACGTTAACATGTACGCGATGTAACCATACGGCGAATATTTAAACAAATATCATTCTTTTGTCGTACGGAATTGATGTATTGATCCATATACAGGGAATGAATTCATTTTCTTAGGGACGTTCGAAATCTCATTAACGAATAGATTCCGCAGCTGTGGCGATCCAGGAATGACGTGGGCCGGCAATGGTGACGTCACAGCGGCAATTGAGAGTTTGACTAATTGGTAAATAACAGTGCGGGCTTGGATGTGAAAATTGGTTTGCAGTAAAATTTATTTCTGCCTTGGTGGTGGTAAAGCGGTTAGGAATTTACAAATAGAAGATACAAGCCATAAACGCTGTTGTCATCTTTGAGAACTAAGTGCGATTTTCATTGCTTATCGCCACGTTTGACATGTTTTGTTGTGTACTCATGATGGTTGGTACGTCCTTTTTTCCGCGACAAGTAACTTTGCCCCGTTTTTCGGAGATTCCTAAATATGACAATAGCGCTTCTCGAACGTGGACATAAGTACTGGCTTGTATCTTCTTAATGAGACAATTTAAGACCGTAAATTGTGTATCTACGGTTAGGAGGAGTTGATTAACCGCAATTTGCTTTTTAATAATAAACGTTCCGACTATTTTGGGGGATGCTACAATTTACAAGTATTTTGGGCGATTTCCAAGTTCACGATAGTTCACTATTGTGGAATAATATATGACGACAGCGTTTTGCCTTGAGTCAATATGGGTTATATGTTTTGTGCCTCAAAACGCATATATTGAAAATTTTGTACTACTAATAACAAACAACGTTCAAGTCAAAAATATAGCTTCGCGGAGTTAAGGCGAATCCAGTTGCTCATATAAACCCAACTCACTATGGCACCAAAACCTGGCAATCAATCCGGAAGGGTCTGATTATAAATCCACCGTGCTGGCGTTACCGGCGTCTAAAACAATAACATCAAATAATCCATGATGTTTATCCCTTCAACTCGACGCTACAGCAGCTGTCTGGTTCGCGACAACGGCTGACGCAACTTGACATAAAATATTCATGCCCGCTGAGGGGAAGTATGATTCGTTTCTATGCAGAGGCATGCAGGTGCGAGAGAAGACATAGTCGAGACAGATTTGTCATATCCCGTGGCCAGAATGAAACGAGGCGGCAACGAGGCTTACGAAATGACTTGTGGTGATTTTTAATTGTGCGAGGTCAAGATGACAGGAGTGAGTGCTGCAAAAATACTTATCTGTCGGCTGTGGATAATAATGCAACTTCATAGTAGTACTGCGAGCTAAGTTTTTACTGTATGAGGAATAGTCGATTCAGTTTTTCCATGGCGTCGCACAATAATTAAATATATTTTTTGTGATAATTGACGTCTTTATTTAATTCTCATTGCTGATTCGTCAAAAGTACAACCAACTTTTCTCGAGGCGTCGCATCAAAAAAGGTTTAAGGAAAACTGTTGTACTTAATTTGTCAACTAAAGTTCAGCAGATTTCAAAAAGTGCAAACTAAGCCAGGTCCATCCGAATTTTACAGCCGAATTCATTGGTTTAAATGACGGTGCTATGAATGGATCGTTGTAATATTTGTTTTTTGCGCAAATATACTTTTTATTGGTTAGTTTTGAAAAACGTTCGGCCTTTGGCAACGCGTGTGAAAACCTACGAAATACCTTAGTGAAATATACAAAAACACAGCAAGTCCTATTTATATATTAATGCATGTTGTGTCAGCGAACAGCGGACAAGGCGTCTACAAGCTGCGGAGTTTACATTCCAAAACAGTCGGGGAATTACATGTTTTGATGTTTGCGGTCGTTTCAACGGCTCCCGCGTTGGTGAATGTGACCGAATTGGCAACAAATCGCTTAGAACAGCTCTTTGCCTGTCGCGATAACGCCCGTAGCTCATACTTTGAATGGTTGTTTGTAATAGGCTACAAAGTTGTGGAAACAGTCAAAGGCAATAACCGTCAAAAGCAATAGTGTTGAAGCTTTAAAGCAGGACTTTAAGTTTTTCTTTCTGAAACGCTTCTAAGGTTTAGGCAATTTGTTTGATGTTGTGGTGATGATGTCAAATAGAGGTTACACAGCAGTTTGCAACCAATGTCTTAAAAATCAAATAATGTCTGCGACATTCTGGGAATTGTGACCTTCAATTTAACAGTTTTGACGAGAGAACAGCAGCCTACGATTTAAGGCACAAATAAAACTCATAGCACGAAAACCTATATGCCGCAAATGCATTTCTGTACAAGGCAACCCACTTCACCTCAGTGAGTCTGTGATTTCTTCCTGCTGCCAAACCGTGTTTTAATTCCCGCCACTGACGTAGCAAACCAATTACTGGCAGCACAAAATCGAATAAAAACCTTTTACATTCGCCTTTTTTGATTGATTTTCTGTCGAAGGTCAAAGTCGTCGCGCGGATGATTCAACACCGACTTTCGGGCCTTTGTGTGCTAAACATACAAATGCTCCAACGTTAAGATCCGCTCGCAAAGCCATGTATTATAACTGGCGATGCTGTTTAACAGACTTTGAGCCTGCTTATCGTCTACTAATGTATGTAGATGAGATTCATAGCGGGGATTTCTGTTTCAAAGCCTGTGTGTTTGACTTGTGCGGGTTGGATGAATTTATTCGGTACTTCAAGCCGTGATCATTGGTTATTTCATTGGCTGTGCAACTCTTAGACTTTAAGATGAAAAGATAGAAGTTAGAAAAATGGTTGAAGCTTGTCTTTACCGGGGATGTACGATGTGTTGTGGTCAGGGCTTCGGCCTATGAATACTCGGCTTTTTCTAACCTTTCTTGCAGCATAGCTTTTTAATAACTTTTTACCGGCACGTAAAATCAACTTCGATCATATACAGTTAACTTTCAACGTGTATCGCTTACAACATTACCAACAACAACTTACACCGATGATACAGTGCAGACATGGTCGATGAAAGTCTAGAGCGATAAATTGCCATGTAAACACATTCGTTGAAAAGCATGATTGTTGTTAGGCCAGAAAACTTCATGTCCGGCCACAACCGGCCGTTCAACAGAGCAGCATCAGACAATCGTTCATTTTTATGGGCGCGCGTTCAAAGCGTTTGTCAACGCCATGCCATTGTGTGCGCAACAACGGTTGGGATTCTCACTGTTCGCCAAACATCCTTAAGAGAGCTCTGTGTGGCGATAAATGCCGATCTATGTTGATACTAGATAACGCTGAGCACAAGTTGGGTTAGTTAGGGGCCGGTATTAAGCAAAGAAACTGCCGTTTACCAGAAATCTACTCTTGACATAAGATCCACTCTGTGTGACTTGATCGCAGAAAAGCATTTGTTTTAAGACACGTGTAGTTTTCGGATACAGGCGAAAGTAGACCAGAAATGGCACCAAAGCAAGCGACAAGGCGATAAGGGAACTCAGTTAAATGCAGTAAAAAAACAAATCAGGAATAAAACGGCCCAAGAGCACTGTAGAAGTATAATTTGCGTCATTGGCACATATAAGAGAAATGGATATCACTATCATGGGGTGATGGCCTTATATTTTGGATTAAATCATGTTGGAAACGAATACGCAAGTACTGGCTTGTATCTTCGTATTGAGATTGTTAAAACGTGAAAACGTGGGCAACTTAACGAAAAGCTATTTTCCGTCGCGCGTAATTAAACCCACGGACAAGAAACCCCGCGTAGTGCTTCGGCCAATCGCAAGGGCTCATCGCGACGTTTTAGCGTTATCTTGTCAATCGCGTGTCGCTAATTGTTCGGTTAATTGGGCGACGCGATGGAAGGCCTTGTTAATGGAATAAGCTGCGAACGACGAAGGGTTCGAGTATTTGTTTTGAGCGTTTATGACGATGGTACACGCGTGGGCACGTGGACGGAAAAACGGAGAGGCTTTGGTGAGAGCCAGCTGGAAAGGTAGCAGATGTTGTGTAAGGGATTTTCCGTCCTTGTTGGATGCATGCAGCGGGTCTTGTGAGTCGTGCTGTTAATTGTTCTCAATACGAATATAAGCGTTGCACTAAGTCGCGCATCGGTTTTCTTCGAAAGGAAGTGCTTAATGCGAAACACCTGTGTATTTCAGTGTAAGTAACCTCGGATTTTAAACATTTCTATAATCAGGTGCTGTTTAAAAAAGCCAAAGTTGTATGACCACTGTTTGACTCCGAAACTTGACATGTTAAACCAATATTTCAAAGCGCCTCAAGTTGACATCATTTAATCAAATGTCCCATGTATTTGAAATGTCACGCGTGTGTGACAACCATATACGAGTGTGTGTTGGGATATGAAGTGCCTTGTTGAGTGGGTGAACAGCGTACAGCGCGTAGTTGGGGAACTGGTTGATTTTGTGACAAGTCCAACGACATTGAAATGGTAAAAGTACGAGAGAAACTGGACAGGTTCAGGACAACGTTAGGTCTGAAGAAGCTTGTGCTGCATCTTTGCACCTTTTTTAATACTGAGTACGTTGTGTTAAGGAGTAATTGGATATTGTTCTGTTTAAACGAGTGTTAACTCTTAGTATCCGACACAGCCTGAAACAGATGCTTGCTGACACCTTTAACCAGTCAGAAATTATCTCCGATTTATGGTTGGCCGACATGTTTTTATGATTGGATTAAAGTTGATTGTCAAGTCACCTGATAAAGAACTAGTAACTATGTTGAAAAATCAAGTATGTTTATTCATACGTTATATGTGTATAACAGTGGCAAACTTCAAAAACGTCTTAAATGAGCAAAGATTGACCCTTTCATAGACGGCGGTACTATAGTAGCGTTGCTAGTCGCAATATATATACAGGAGAATATGTTATGCATTTCTGCGAGTAAAAGTGTTTGGAGACAAAGCCTATCGAATTAAAAACCAGTAAGGTGCTTGGTAGACAGCAGAAAATAATCCATGTTTTTCAGCAAAAGTCTAATAAAGAATCTGTAACCTTGGAGATTAATTTGGTTTAGCCCCCTGGCTGCGCCTTTGGACAATTAACATATGGCGAAAAGTGTGTGTTCTTTCTTTCTTTCTTTCAACTTTCTTTTTCGTTTTCAGACTGTGCTGCAAATAGGACAAACAGGGCACATTTGCTTTCAGCACTTAGTTCGTATCCGGATCTAGTGCGTCGATTAAAATACAATGAGAAGCTGATAATTACCACTTGACAACATGAGCAGCTCCAATCCGGTAGTGACGTCATCAACATCTACTACGTCTACAACGACCACCGGTTGGTTATTTAAATCGACTTTTTCATAAACTACATTTGTCTTACCGATTGTTCGCGCAAAAAGTGTAATCGATAAAAGGCAACGTTTGTTGCTTAACCAGAAAAAGTGTCACACGCCGACCTACAGACGTCACAAATGATTCATAACGCAATAAAACCAGTTTTCACATTTAAATTACAATANCGGCTTGTGTCTGCAGGAATCGTTGGAAAAAATCGCAATCGGACTCCTCCGGGCCGAAACCCAACAACTTCTATCTGAACTGTTGGTACTGACAGTTAACAGCTCAAATGCCACAGCTCAATGTATTCGGTAACCCCTTGCCCGGCATGCGCAACACACGAATATTTCCACTGATGTAGCCACGCAATATATGTCATTTTGATTTTACTCATGTTGATGTGTCCACTGGAAATCATTCTTGACTTTATGTGTGTGATCAAGTGGTCAGCCTTAAAGATTACTTAAAGGCGTTTTGTTCAGTTGCGTGGTTACTGTTGCCATTAAATCAGACACACACAGTTGTTACACACCACATACTCGGAAATCCAGTAAAATGGATGCATTCTTGACATGGCGGATTTTCCTATGAAGTACACACAAACTGCCGATGTGTTGCTCTGTTTTGTGATTCAGTTTATGTTCGTGATTTTTTTTCATCCAACATGGCACATCTGCAATGTATGATGCCAATAATATTCATGCATTTTTTCATGTTCAATCCATGTGAAGGCAGTTTTCATCAAATGAACAGTGCCAAAATGGGTGGCATTACGCCAGAACAAAAACGCAACCAATAGCTGTATCTGTAACTAATAGGTTTGTAATTTTGCAGGTGGTACCGGAGAAAACATGGCCATTATCCTCGCCTTTGCTGTCACAGAGCGCAAAAAACACCGTCCCACTTGCGGCCATTCGGGGACAAAACAGTAGCCGCTAGATGGCACATTAACAACAACAACGATCCGAACTTGTCGCGCCAGACCATCGCCTCTCATAACACCGACTACAGACTGCCAAGCCCAGAAGCGAATAAAAAGGTGATCACTGTGACTGAGACTGTAGTAAAACACAAATCACCCTCGCGAAAATCTCCGCCGACGCCAGGGAGCGATAAAACTGGCTCGCCGACCAAAAAGACAAAGCCATGCGGCGATACTGGTGCCACCAGAGGCGACAGAGAGAGGAGAAGCTCGCGGGGTTCAAGGCGAAAGAGCAGGGATTCACAGAAGCTGCCAAATGACATTGGACTTTACCAGGATCGAACATTACCTGCCACTCTGATGATGACAACAGAGTCTAAGATACAAATGTTAGCCAATGAAAGCAGCAACCTCAAGCGCTCCAACTCCGCCACCCTAAGAAAGCCACTAAACTCTAACGCAAACGGCGCCGACCAAAGACGCCCTTACTCTGTTGATANGGAATCGTTGGAAAAAATCGCAATCGGACTCCGCCGGGCCGAAACCCAACAACTTCTATTTGAATTGTTGGTACTGAAAGTTAACAGCTCAAATGCCACAGCTCAATGTATTCGGTAACCCCTTGCCCGGCATGCGCAACACACGAATATTTCCACTGATGTAACGCAATATATGTCATTTTGATTTCACTTATGTTGATGTGTCCACCGGAAATCATTCTTGACTTTATGTGTGTGATCAAGTGATCATAGCCTTGAAGATTCCTTAAAGGCGTTTTGTTCAGTTGCGTGGTTACTGTTGCCAAATCAGACACACACAGTTGTTACACACCACATACTCGGAAAACGAGTACAAAGGATGCATTCATTTTCCTATTAAGTACACACAAACTGCCGACGTGTTGCTCTGTTTTGTGATTCAGTTTATGTTCGTGATTTTTTTTCATCCAACATGGCACATCTGCAATGCATGATGCCAATAATATTCATGCATTTTTTCATGTTCAAACCATGTGAAGGCAGCTGTCATCAAATGAACAGTGTCATAACGGGTGGCATTACGCCAGAACAAAAACGCAACCAATAGCTGTATCTGAAACTAATAGGTTTGTAATTTTACAGGTGGTACCGGAGAAAACACGGCCATTATCCTCGCCTTTGCTGTCACAAAGCGCAAAAGACACCGTCCCACTTGCGGCCATTCGGGGACAAAACAGTAGCCGCTAGATGGCACATTAACAACAACAACGATCCGAATATGTCGCGCCAGACCATCGCCTCTCATAACACCGACTACAGACTGCCAAGCCCAGAAGCGAATAAAAAGGTGATCACTGTGACTGAGACTGTAACAAAACACAAATCACCCTCGCGAAAATCTCCGCCGACGCCAGGGAGCGATAAAACTGGCTCGCCAACCAAAAAGACAAAGGCATGCGGCGACACCGGTGCCACCAGAGGCGACAGAGAGAGGAGAAGCTCGCGGGGTTCAAGGCGAAAGAGCAGGGAATCACAGAAGCTGCCAAATGACATTGGACTTTACCAGGATCGAACTTTACCTGCCACTCTAATGATGACAACAGAGTCTAAGATACAAATGTTGGCCAATGAAAGCAGCAACCTCAAGCGCTCCAACTCCGCCACCCTAAGAAAGCCACTGAACTCTAACGCCAACGGCGCTGAGCAAAGACGCCCTTACTCTGTTAATATCGAAGTCTACAACGACTTTTCCGGCGACCAGACGTTAAACAAGTATAGCGAAGAACGTAGCGCGCGTCATCTATCCGCTATCTCGTCACAACTGAGCAGCAAGCCTAGTAACACATCAGATTACGTTTCCGATGTGGAAGGTGGCGATGGACGCGCCTGGCGGAAACGCAAGAACGCCTCGCGGCTTCGAGTGGCTGACCGACGCAAGAGAGTCTCGGACTGCGATTCGGCTTTTCACGATTGCTCTGTGATCGAAAACGAAGACATCGTTGAGATGTATGAAAGCGAGGCGGGCGAGGCAGTCGAAATTCTGCGCCACGGCCTCAGGAAAAGCGGCGCAGTTACGCAGTCTCGATTTCCATTTGACGAGCGAACAGAGTCCCAGCAGAACACAGTTCGCTCCGAGGTCTTCGAGTCTGTGCTGAAGGAAGCGGATAGCGACGATTCAACCTTCGAAAATCAGCAGAGCAGTGACACGGAAAGCATGGCTGACTCGTGCGTGACGCGAAGAAGCAAATCCAAGCGCCTGATGCGTCAATACGATAGCGACGGGGGTGCACGGTTAAGTTCTAGACGTGGGAAGTCAAGAAGCAAAAGTCGGCGCCGAAGCAAGCGAGCCGCGAGCGACGGTTGGGAATCAGAACCGGGTTTCGCTGCCACGGGACGAACATCCAACAGAGTCCGGCGCCGAAAGTCACGTGCCCACCCGCGAGCGCCACCTGCCGACAGCACTGTGGTCGCAAATGCTGTCAACGAAAAAAACGAAGTCTTTCTGCCGACTGAGAGCAACGCTCTTCCCCAGAAATCAAAAAGCAAAGCAGCAAAGGTGGACATAAAATACAAGACGACCTCTCTTACGTCCCCTACTGGTGGAACAGTCATTGAGATGCCTATTTACTCACAAGCGACATGGGCAGGCCCGGGTACTGTCAACAGCCGAAAAAAGCCTCCTATAAAACGGATGGCCATCATGAAACCTCGACATCGCAGCGAGGGAAGCACCGTGATTGATCAGAACCGTCCACATTCGGCAAGGATTAGTTCAAAACAGAAACGCGCAAGTAGGAAACTCAGCATTGGCGGTGGCGGTCGCTACATATGCGAATATGGAACGTTGCCTGCGGACCTTAGCATGCTGCCTCCGGACTTGATCGCCAAAATCGGTGGCAGACCCGACCGGCTTCTTGAGCCACTTGATCGGCTCAACTTTGAGAAACTTTGTCGTCCATTGCCGACTCTAGGCGAGGCAGAAGCCAAACTCAGTGCACGAAGGCTCGTTGCAGAAAAACTGTGCTTACCACCGGGTNATCGGCTCAACTTTGAGAAACTTTGTCGTCCATTGCCGACTCTAGGCGAGGCAGAAGCCAAACTCAGTGCACGAAGGCTGGTTGCAGAAAAACTGTGCTTACCACCGGGTCACCGCGATAGAGAGATTTTATCCCATACTTATGAGCTGGAAGCTACAGGTCTGGTGATGACCGACCTGTGATTGACCTATTCACATTTTTTTGTTTGTATGTTCCTTTTTACGCTGTCGATATTTTGCCATTGCGCGTACTGTTATGCCTTTTTCTTCCACAAATCGATCCACATTTCAACATGGACCTTTTTCCTACATGCACGCCAACGTTACTCAATGTAGATAAATGGCAACCCACATTTTTGAAAGCTAAAGTCATTACGTACTTTTGGGTCAAAATTATCCGAAAAGACCATTTGTAACCAGTCAATACCACACTATCTGGGCAAACACAACAATACATTTTGCATCGTGCTAATAAAAATCGATTTGATTACAGGTGTTTTTATGGTGGGCATATTTCCAATATGGTATACATTTCGCAGATGGGGCTTTTTAAGCCAATCACAGCGGCGGAATTTTGCGACATTCCGTGACGTAACATCGGCCGTTGCTAAGCGGTTATATTCTCGGTGTTGCAGACTTGCTCCGTTTTTTGCGCGGTGTTTTAGAAAAAAACGGTTTCTAAAGAGACAAAACACAAGGTTACAAAACGGTAAAGAAGTGAGTAAGAATAAACTACCGAATTTAGTTCAACTTTTTTATCCTTGTTTTGTGTTTGTCTCAAAAAGGCATTATTGATGCTGTAGCAGTTAAATGTTTGGCGTTTCCTCAATGGCCAGTTCTTACATCACACAAGGACAACATCCTTGTTGAAAACTGTCATATTTGTTGACAAGTGTGATGTTCCAGCGCCTGCTACCAAGTTTCCGCTTCTACTGACGCCTTGACGTCAAGTTCTGCTTCTTGAAAGGGAGAAATGGGTGACAGGCGCCGTTTACACTGAACACGTTCTCCCTATACCCACGCTCCACTTGGCAAGAGGCTGTATTTTTGCAAATTAACAATGGGTAAGCTTTGCAACACAAGACCCGGACATGAAAGGTTGCCTTATTAAAAGCATAACTGCCAAAGAGCTTGTAAACACAGGGAATACATTGTGTAGCAAACGTTTCAACAATGTACTGCTCGTTAATTTTAAGCAGATAATGGCACAAAATTTGCAATTTTTTGACATGTCTTGGCCAAACATTGTTTTCAAAATAAAGGCGACTGCAAAGCATTCTGATGTACGTTCGCGAACCTTGTCAGTACAGGTTATTTGAAAGGGCCAATGTTTTCGGGCAAACACGGGTTGTTTACCGTCATGATGCATTTCTGCTATAGATGGAGTGGCACGTTTTCTGAGAAATGGATTTTGGGGTTCAACTAAGGTTTTATTTACATTTAGATATTTCACCACCTGCCCCGGTTTGGTGCAAAGATTCGATACGCTTATCTTAACTGTGCAAACAATACAACAAAGCCTATGATAAATCAATATCCTGTTGTGGGTAAAAGAGCCAAAATACCTCCCACCTAGGCTTTCGTTTGGGTTTTACATTTACCGAATCGTGAATGAATATAAAGATACTTTGTCAAAATAAAATCAGCGCTAAGATAAGTGTACCAGAAAAACAAATTCGGCTTTCGAAATACCTGGAAAAGTTGAAGGTCTAAGCTTTGTCCCTGTAAATGTTAAACACTACCACACGGTTTGGATAACACTGTGTAACGGGTATATTACAACACTGGCAATAAAATACAATGGACAGAGGGGATAACAGCGCTAATTACACGAAATTTGAAACATTGTCGCATTAAATGGAAAACAATCCAGGAAGGAGACACCAGATGCGTTTGACGTTTNATAAAATACAATGGACAGAGGGGATAACAGCGCTAATTACACGAAATTTGAAACATTGTCGCATTAAATGGAAAACAATCCAGGAAGGAGACACCAGATGCGTTTGACGTTTTGCTGCAAATAGACTGGAAGTCTGTATACTGCAATGCAACTAGTGTGTCACCAGTTCAGCATTGAAAAACGCAGCATGATGCATCTACATCTAGTAACATGGGGGTCGTTAAACAAAAGTTGCTGAAAGGCACCAACACAATTATAGGGTGGTTTTATGGATAACCCTATTGAACTTTTTTCTAACATTTGAGTTCGTTATTGCTAGTTTGGGGATCTGTACTATTACAATTAAAAAGGAACTATTGAAACGGGATAAAAAAGGGCAAAGTGCATTTGATACAAAGCAAAAAAATTACTGGTCATAAGACATTCACAATACGTTTTCATCAAAACTTTTATCAATGATTAAAACAAAAATGCAAAGAAAGTCACAAAACAATTAGGCGAGATTCAGTAACACACGAAAATGCACTTTACTCCTTTGGTTCACATATTTTTTGCAAAAATGCTTTGAAAAAACAAGTACAAAACTGTATGCTGGTATTAGTTTTTAAAATGTACCAGCATGTTGCTAAATATCACATATTTCTGTAATTTTGGCATCGACTTGGCAAAAATGATTTATCAAAAATGTCACTAAATTTTTACACACACAACATTTTTAAAAACATGCCATTCGATCACAAGCAACATTGCTTGAATACATAAAGTTTTTCTGACAAGTAAACATAAATGTGTCATGAATATTTAATATTTAAGTTCTGTTATGTTAAAGCTGCTACCAAAGATTAGTATTTGCATACTATGTAGTACCAGCTAGGGCTATGAAGCGCTGCTGCAGTTCATTAAAACCAATCCTTGCTTGTGGGTTGAATTGCCAGCACAAACCCATAATATCATACACTTCGTGGGGACAGTGCTCTGGTTGCAGAAGTCTTTCCCCGTTCGAAAGTAGGCCCCTCAGTTTTCCAATGTCCTCTCTTCTAACGGAGGGCAAGGACGGGTAACGTGGCTTTTTTTCACCAAATGAAAACATCTCCCAAATTGTGATTCCGAACGACCACACATCAGATTCAAATTGAAACGGCACCGATATTTCACATGGACAAAGGCACTCTGGAGCATACCAGAGTGCGGGAAAATCATCGAGATTTCCTCTGTAGTACGATTCCTCCTCATTCACCACGCGTGAAAGTCCGAAGTCAGAGATTTTTACATACAGTGGTGAATTTTCATCATCCCTATTGAGCAATATATTTCTTAGAGCCAAGTCACGATGAATTAGACGATGCTCCTGAAGGGCCTGCATACCATCTGAAATTTGACTTGAAAAGACGTACAATTGATGAAACAAATTTTGAAGGGGTGTCCTTCCACTCTGCTCACGAAGATACTTTCCTAATGGTCCACAGGCAAGGTACTCCATTACAATTCTCACAGATGGAAAAGTTACCCCTTTCAGTTTTACCACATAACGATGGTCAATTTGGCGCATTGTCTGGATTTCATTGTACAGAATGTTGCGGTATTTCTGATTGTTAGCATTGCGGATCAGTGATTTCACAGCAACTGGCTCGTTTTGACCATTTCGATGCCTGTCGTACTGACATAGGTCAACATACCCGAAATGCCCATTTCCCAAAGAGCGAACAGTCATCAAGTTCTGATCATCATAAACATCCAAGTCAGGTAGAATTTCCTCTGGCACAGTTGGTGGAGGTTCATCATTTTGATAGTCAAAGTTTCTAGAAACAGTCCCAAGCTCCCGAAGAACATGTCTGAAGGCAGGTCTGTTTTCAGGCCAAACACTCCAGCACTTCATTAGGAGATCCCTAATGGTTTTTAACTCTGACACCATTAACATATCAGGGAGTGAAACAACTGACTGTTCTTGAACTCTGTACCTTTCTTTGAGATTTGCTGTAAGGCCATAAGCGTTTTCAGGCCTGCAAAAGCTGCTTGCTGAACTCCAGTGACAGATTTCACACACAGTACTTGCAAAACTCCATTTATCACCATTAATTGTGGGGTTATAGGTTGTGGGCATGTAGTCAACCAGACAATACTCGTAGGCAAGCCATGGCGCAGAAAGGCTTGGTTCAACAACTATCTGGTTGTTGAGGTTCCTTTGACATGTTCGAACTCCTGGGTCACCAAGTTTGATGAAAGGGTGATCACCAGTATGTTTCAAAAGCACATTTTTTCCACGGATATTGCCATGAGCACAGCCTTTACTTTCAAGGTATGCACAAGCATGGGCAAGTTGCCAAATGACTGACATGATCCATTCAGTGCCAGGAAATTGCCTGTTTTGCTGTGCGTACCTTACAATAGATCCATGTGGAACATATTCAAGAACTAGGTGCTTACTCATAATTGTCCCCTTTAACTGAACAATATAAATATTCTTGTTCTTTCCTTCGACATCCATCCAGTTGTTAAGTTGTCGAAACTTGATCATGGAGTCTTCAAATGATGCTTCAATATGCTGTTGTAGTCCATGGTCTTCGGATTCGTACACTTTTTTTACAACCACCTCATCACTCCTTTGATCTCTTTTTGAACATAACGTAACTTCTGTGAACCTTCCCCCACCCAAATGTTTTTGAAATTTGTATGCCCCCTGAGGGATAATGGTCATGTCAGTAAGAACGTCNTTCCCCCACCCAAATGTTTTTGAAATTTGTATGCCCCCTGAGGGATAATGGTCATGTCAGTAAGAACGTCCTTAACATCTTTGGTTTCAATATTTTCTCTGTGAATTAGCAATGCATTGGGCTGCCCAACCACTGGGTAAACAAGCCTTTTGATGTTAAAAGGCAGATTATTGCCATTATGGTTTTGGAACTCTTCTAACAGTCCAGCCAAAGCTTTGGGTCTTGAATCCTCAGGGTAAATTTCCCCCAAAAAGCCACCAATCCTGTCCAATTTATAATTCCTCACTGTTACTTCTCTATTAGCACGGTTAACCATGTCGATGGTATTGATAAAATATTCGCCAAACTTTTCATGACTGCATCTTAGTAGGCAATCACCCACTTCAGGCCTTGAGAGCTTTTTTAGTACATATGTGCTAAATGATGAGGAAATTGGACCATGGCAGGACATAGACAACTCCTCAACCAAGGTTGGCCGACAAACTTGCTTACACAGATAGTGGTGAGTATCGACAAGCAGATGATAGTAACCATCAACACATGAGGCAAAGCTCTCAGCTTCATCCAAGGAGGAAAATGCCACAGATAAGACATCACCACTCATATGTATTAGAGTAACAGTCCAGTGTTCAATGCCATCAACTTCTTTTAATGCCAGTTTTAGGTCAGCGATGTCTGTAAAGCCACACCATTTTGAACCTGTTTTGTCTGTGACAGAATGTTTGACAATTTCACAGTATGGACCAACTGAAATTTTAATGCACTCATCAGGATCCTGTGACCTTGGAATGACAGTAAACTCCTCAACATTCTGTGAACCCATTAGTATCTCCAAGTTCTTTAAATATTTAATGTGAAAATAAAGAGCTGTTGACCTAGTGTCAAGGCACTGCTTGTATCGATCTTCAAAGTGCCTGACATAATGCTGAAATCTGTTCTTAATCATAATTTTTCTCAACATATGTCTTGTTGACAGCCAGTCAGCGTAACTACGTGACACCATGTTTTTTAAAGAAACATGACCAACAACAGTTCGCAAATCCATTTGCAGCTCACAAGCCAACCTCAGTAGATCCAATACTGCGATGCCTAGATTTGCACTGTCTTCATCCAAAACCTTTTCAGATATTTTTAACTTTCCCTCTCGAAAATCATCGCGCTGCTGGAAGAATAAATAGCGCAGGACAATATCATTCATAACATCATGTTTTCTGCCATTTTCCACCGAAAACCGATATGCATGATGCCGTTGGCCAGTTGTTCCAGGACAGTCATTTGTAAAAACATACCGCACTCTAAATTCCAAATGTAGAGAATCCCGTTTTTGTCTCTTGGCAATGTAGTTTGAAATTGTGCAGGCCAAGTTCACCCATGATCCTGTTTCACTGTCTTTAATCCCAAACAACGAAATGTAAATTGGGCTTATCTGGCATTTTTCTGCACAAACTTGAAGAACACTTTCCAATGTTGATTCTGCTGGTTGATTGATGCTAACACTTGTGGAGTTCACCAAATGTTTTTGATATACTGTTCCACCATCTTCAGCATTTGAATCAGTTTGAAATAGTTTCACGACAATTTTAATGGCTCTTTGATTATCATTATCCATGTTTTTCTGCAAACAAAACACAGCGCACACATAAAATGTAAGCCACAACTTAAAAATACTTTAAAGAACTAAAAAATTTCTGAACTAGGATTTTTGTATACAACACATAAATAATTTAGGCACTTGTACCATGTAAAAATATTTATAATTAACTCTTATGCACACCACTCTAGTTGCGTGTTATCTGTTAAGCCAAATAAACACGCCTCGCCTCAGGCTGGCAAATATTATCATGCCCCAAGCTGAGCTTAACTTCAGTAAAGTGCCTCAAAATGCACTATTTATAATACAGTAGGGACTTAATATGGAACTTTAGCCTGCGTTGAAAACAACCCAAACTAACACTAGATTTGACTGTTGCCGCTTTGTTTAGAACTTAAGACCAATCCAAAAATAGAATGGCTGCCCTAAATTTACAATAATAGAGCGCCGTCTCGTGACGGTTAAGCTGAACCGCTGTAACAGCATGTGGTGCTATAAGCAAAAAATTACGCAAGGCTGGGGAGGCAAATTTAAGTTTCACCGCCCTCTGTTTTTAGTGGGCGTATTTCAACTTCGTAGCGTTTTTTAGCCTGTTAAAGCAAAGGAATTTACAGCGTGACCATAGTTTCATACGATGCAAACCAGAGCTGGGTAACATGCTGGCCAGCAATAAATATTGACACAACAATAATTAGATTTTCTTTGTCCAGGATCATTTTACGCTCCGCGCAAATTTAAATAATACTGTCAGAGTTTAGGAACATATCGTTGTGTTTGAATCGAAGTTAACCTGAGTATTGGAGAAATATTCTTTACGTCAACACCAGTGTTTTAAATTTTTCATGTGTACTATAATCCAGTGCGTTTGTGCTAAAAACCCAAACTTAATTTACAACGTACAGTGATTTTAGATTAAAATGTTCATTATGTTCGAACTTTGCAAATAATCATAACCGTGGTGCAACTAAGATACAAACAATATTTTGACAAATCTACAATTTAAATTGTGTGTGGTTGTCGGCTTTGTCAGCTAATGTACAGCCCTACCTTCGTCAGAAACAAATACCGTTTCAGACAGAGCAAGCAAATGGCATACCACCCTTTGTTTAACCAGCAATAAAGCAAACGCTATGTTGGCACAAAGAGAGCGATGGCCTCGGACGTATATTTTTATACTGCGTTGGGGATTTACGTTCCATAAAGTTTACCTTTGGCCAAGTACGGGAACTCTGTGTTGAGCATTCTGCATGTGAACCAAATTAGTTTCTATAAGTTGCTAGTCACATGAAGGCTAGTCTTTGTCACAATGCAAAGTTCTGTTTCGAAATAGTTGTTATGACCGTTTTAGCCAGACTTAAACTGTGTTTGTTTGGTTAAGAGCATAAAATAGCGCAAATGTTTAATCTTAATCGCATGGAGCAACGATATATTGTGATGTTCAATTACGAATGACGTCATCGACAAATTAAAACACCAAAACATATGTATAAGCAACGAATACACAAAGATATAAAAAAAAACGTAGTTTGATTTTAAAACATTTATGTTGCTGTAGAAAAATCGTTGACAACAAGTAATGCCACGAAAAAATTTCATTAAATGTCTATGCTGAATCCTCTGTTGGTTGTTTTAAATCAAGAAGTGCATGAGCTTTCGAAAGCATAAGAGCTCATGCAACACTTGGCACACGAAAACACCTTATCATCTTAAAACACAGGTTATTATCTTACGTATGAGGTTGTTTGCTTCATAACAGTAGGGCACATTCTGCGTGAAATCACACACGTTTAGTTTAGTCCCGTATGAAACACTTTGATGCCGTTTACCAAAACTTCAAAATCCTAGATGCAAATTTACTATCGACGTATGCTAACAAATAACGGGTGGCGACATCGATGCCGCCGCATTTTTGAAGAATGACAAAGGCCGCCAAGCAGGTACTGTTTGTTTAAAGCGTCAGTGTACCTAATCTTCCAAAGCTCCATGGGCTGCATCTACAGCCAGAGCATCAAAGAGATTTTGCAGCTTGGTAAATCCCGGTCTTCGCATCGGATTCCAATTCCAACACATTCGAATGACGTCGTAAATTTTTTGCGGGCATTCGTCGGGTTTGGGTAGCCTTATCTTGTCACATAAAACCCTGTATAGATCACGCCCATTGTCGACATTGTAATTCGGATGTTCTCCGTACGAAAACATTTCCCAAGCTGTCACTCCGAACGACCACACGTCGGAGTAAAGGTAATCAAATTTGTCTTTCAGACACTCAGGAGCAAACCATGGCATCGGCAAAAGCGCATGTCCAGGTTTTTGATGGTAATAGAACGAGTTTTCTCCGACAATTCGCGACAAGCCGAAATCCGAAATTTTGACGTACAAAGGATCGTCCACTGAGTCCCGGGCAAGCAAGATATTCCGCAGCGCCAAGTCGCGATGTATAATACGAAGCTGTTGCAAAGCTTGCATGCCCTGCGTGATCTGACTAGCAAACCGACAGAGATGAGGCAAGAGCAGGGTAAGGCGCGTTCCTTTTAATTTTCTTTTCGTGAGATAGGATTTCAAGTCGCCTTCTTTTAAATACTCCATGACCAATCTGTAAAAGGGAGTGGTGACTCCCTTCAACTTCGCCACATGTCGATGGTTTACTTTCCGCATTGCCTGAATTTCGTTGAACACTTCCCTGTTGCAGTGCGGGTTGCCAGCGTTGGCAATGGATTTCACCGCCACTTCTTCTACTTGGCCGTTAGACTCGTATCTGCACAATTCCACGAGGCCGTAACACCCTTTTCCGAGCACTTTGATGACCTCCAGCTTTTCATCAGCATACGCCGCCATATAACTGTACGGTTGATCGGGTGCTGGGTCGCCTGCCGGCTCGACACTATCAAACCTAAAATTCTTAATGACGGAACCGATTTCACGCAAAATCTCCCTAAAACTCGGCCGGTTATCAGGACAAGTACTCCAGCATTTAACCAACAGGTCCCGAAAGGCGATTAACCGACTCGCTGTTAACCATTCTGGCAGCATTTCCTCGGGAGTTTCGTACTGTGGGAGGATGGTTGCTCTCCAGAGACAGATCTCACATACTGTGGTGGCAAAACTCCACTTGTCGCCATTAACTGTCGGTGACATCGACGTGGCAATTGCGTCAATATAGCGGTACTCGTATGCCAACCAAGGAGGTTTAAGCACCGGCAAAGTCTCGGATTTTTCCCAAAAGGTGGTGATACCAGGATCGCTTAGTTTAATCGATGGCCACATTCCATCTCGCTTCATCAGCACATTCTTTCCTGTGATATTCCCGTGAGCAAATTCTTTTTCTTCCATGAACGCACATGCATGGCTGAGTTGCCATAAGATGCGTAGTAGCCAGTCCGGCTCTGGGAGTTCTCTGTGTGTTTTCGCGTAATCTGTTATGGATCCCAAAGGCATGTGCTCAAGGATTACGTTGGTATGCATAGTAAAGCCCAGAACTTGCAGCAGATGGTTGTTTTTATTTTCGCCAACCTTGTCCATGAAGTTGTTCAGCTGCCTGAAATCAATCCGCGAATTTTGGAAAGACCTCTGAATGTGATGTACAGCTCTTAGGTCGGACTGCTCGACAATCTGCTTGAAAACCACGAATTCGTTCGGGTTGTCTTTCTTTGCGTGGAGGATGATGTCTGCGAACCTCCCAGTGGCTAACTTTTCGGCATAAGAGAAAGCGTCATGAGAAATATAGGGTACATCTGTACGCTTGGGCGTGACCTGCTGTTTGCTTCTGCACACCAAAAGCAGGCATTTCAGCTTTACCA
>QXVZ01021598.1:0-10776 GCA_008931825.1 Phallusia fumigata | reverse complement strand
TTTCGAAATAGAATTTCCCCTATTAATGTTTAAAAGCCAAAAGTTTATCGCAACGATCTACTGTTGTACTTTCAACATCTTTGATGGCTCAATAAAGTTGAACGTGGTGGTTGAAAAATTATTCACATTTACTTGCGAGTTATGTTTGCGACAAATTCTGATCAAAGACGTATTTGCTTTCTTTGGTAGTTTACGCTTGAAGGCTTCAACAAACAAAGAAAACATCCAGTTTCATTTTGTGAACAAGCACGTCTTGTTTGCCGAATCAATGCTGTTACAGATTATTGTTTCGTAAAAACGTCTAGTCCTTGTTCACTGTGCTTCTTTCGTATGTTTCTAAAACAATACGGAACGCACACATACTTACTATCGTGTATACCATGGAATAAAGATTCTTTGTGGTATTAGGTGACGATATCAACATATGCATCACAAGCAGAACTGGACTTTGAGGAAGGACAGACTATTGTAAAAAGGTTCATTTTCAGGCCACGGGCTATCAGTAATTGCTAAAACGTTTTAGTAAACTTTTTTCAAAGTTCAGTGCGTATAAGGAGAAGAGTTTATCATTATTATTTGAGTTCATGCCGTTTTTTCCCATTTGGTCACTTAACGCATGATATTATGAAAAAGAAAGTCTTTATCCTCGTTGAAAAAACCTAAGCAAATTTGTTCACAATCGAAGTGCAATAAAAACATTTAGCGGGCAAGACAAATTTTAGAGAGTCAAACTTATTTAATACAAGATCTGGCTTGCGCAATGCATGTAGAATTCACAAAACAAATTTAGCTTGGACAAATAATAAAACTATGGTGTAAGAATAGATTTCATCGAACAGCTAGATAAAAATTTAAACCTAAACTTTGATGTTTGCATAAATATTTCGTCTAAACATAACCCAAAATATTTATTGTGTAATGCCTAAGTCTGATTAACACACAACACATGTCAGTAGCCATGGGTCTATTTGTTTTTTTTCACGCAGCGGTTCTTCTTTTCATGTCAATATTATCACAGTTGGTAAAATTACTAACTAAACGGTTACTCACAAACAAAACAACAATGCTTTTGAAACATCGCCAGCAGACAGATGCATAGTGAATGGGTTTGGCTTTGTAATGCTATTGTATGAATAAGAAGTATAAAGTAATAGGAAGTCGTATGGTGAAGAATGAACGGTCGTGTGACGCCAACTAAACTCAAGCAGTTTGCCTACTGCGGGTTTCAGTTGTTTCCGAGTACAGCACAGTGTAAGATAGTTGCTGTGCACCTTTTGCAGTAACTGGACNAATTACAAGTGGGGTGTGACTATTGGATACGACTGTCAAGGCAACGGTGATTGGAATATTTTTGTGATTGTCTGTGCACTAACATCTCACTCAACTTAATTACAATAAGAGGTTGACACGCAGGTTTTTTTGCTTTTAAGCCCAAACATATTCCCAAATTTTTTATCTAAACGCATTTAAAACCGAAAATGTCAAAATGAAGAATAAAATTTGCTGACGTAGGCCTATAATCAGGTTTTCTACAGACATGCAAAACGACAAAACGTTAAATGGTGGGCTTTTGGGTTAAGCTTATCCTTTTGAAACAAATTACTCATTCACATCACACCTCGTTCGAAGGCACATTCCCAATCGCTATCGCAAGCAACATGGCTTCGAACAGCCGTAGTTTTTGTTAGTTGTGAGATGTATGAGCGAAAACGCTTTTCAAATTTCAAGGTTTTAGTTCAAACCTCTAAAAATTTAATTGGCTCTAAAAAGCACACGAAAAATACATATAGAGTGCATTTTTATCAAATAAATAACCGCTTGCAGGATGGAACTTTCAGTTCAAATTGTTTTCCCATAACGAGAACCCAAAAGGACAGAAAGAGATTTATAATTATTACGGTGCTAAGTCTCCTGCTGTTGGCTCGTATAAATTGCGCAGTGTCAATGAGTCATTTGGAAACATGGTTGACTACAGAGGATCGTTCCTGGCACCAAGTGAGTCGTGTTTTCTTATGACAGTACCAGGACAAAACCATTAGCAAGTATCAACAATGCATAAATACTGTAAATTTTTCTCTTTGTAGATATTAACGTTTTCATTGGAGCTCGTTACAACACGTCGTTGCATGGTTGGTATTGGAGCGACGGGGCTCCGGCAAACTTCCCCGTTTCCAACGTCACAACTTGTCAGCAGGGAACGTTGCATTATGGGATCGGGTGGGAGCAGTCAAGCATGAACTGTAGTGGGGAACCGGCTTACTATGCTTGTCAAATGAAACGTGAGTGAATTAAATCCCCACATTGACATTTAAAGTTGTACACAAAAAGGTATGGCCTTTTCCCCACCGCATTTATATTTCACATCGTAAACTCACTATTTAGTCAAAGCAACTGCAGAGACATTTCAATGCAACGCCTCAACGGTGTGGGTCAGTTGGACTGGACTTGATCAAATCATCAACAAACACAATCTCATGGCACTGGTAGAAATCGGTTTGATTTTCCGTAAAAAACTGCAAGAAATACGCGTGTTGACAAAACTTATATTCAGGTTGAAATTCATGTTTTGGGACTCAACCAAAGAACTTACGCACTGTATGCCGATCTATCGGCAAGCATCAGAAACCTCAGTTATGCAACCGATTATAACATTAAGGTAAGTTTATTTATTAGTTAGCCGTGAACCAGAAATTTGCTAAACACGCAAATATCTCGAGTTTGTAGGTTGGGAGTGTTTTTTCCAAGCAAAAAGCGATTTGCAAGGGTGTGGAATACAATTACTTGTTTTAAATAGCTAACACCAGATAAGCTTTATGCTCAAGCAGATTTGAAATAAATACAGCTTTGGGATATTACGTCACAATTTTTTTTAATATTAGAGAATAACAATTTAATTAACGGATGCAAAAAAAATTTGGGGCTGTGGAAATTTAAGCCAAAAGGTAATTAAAGATCTTAAAGAGAGCTTCAATATTTACAGATCACTACAATGCTCACCGGTTGTCTAAACTCCAACGTCTCAACATCAGTACCGTTAAAAACTTATAGAAGTCCCCCATCCAGTTGTTATCCCCCAGGTAAGTTAACGTGGTACATCAATGTAGTGTTTTCTATTTTGATGTTTACCAATGACTTTTTGTAGTAAAAACGACTGCAAAGACGTTTTCATGCAATGCCTCAATTGTGGTTGTCAGTTGGACTGGACTTGATCAATTTATCAACACCAACGGTCTAACAGCGCAGGTATCAAAGCACGATGTGAATTTTGTATCGTTAATTCTCTGTTACTTTGTTTGTACGCTTTGCATTTGAGAATTTGTGAGTGTCAAGGCACTGGTAATACTATGTTTTTTGCTGGTGTGTGCATATTGCATTTGTGGCCGTTTATAATTTACGACTTTAAAAATCTTTCCAAACATGTACTTGTGCCACCATTTACATTCAGGTTGAGATTCACGTCCAGAGTTGGAATCAAACAAAATCCGTTCCGTATTCAGATAATTCGACAACAATCAAAAACCTCCTGCATTCCACTTCGTATGACATTCGGGTGAGCAACTTTACGCATTAATAGATTCTGTGTTATTAATAGGTAAGACATTTTAACACCAAGAACTGTTGGGTTTTCATGTATCTAGACAACGCGAGCCTGTTGTCAACGTTATTAGTTAAGGTTTAATTTGAACAAACCTAAAGGAAAGTTGAATGTCACGTCTTACCGCTTAGAAATTTTGGTTACGTTGCAACTAGTTCCGACTACATTCCATTTGACGCGTTAAACATAAGTCGTTAGTCGTCTAAGAAATCGTAGGTTTTACTCTCATGTTGCATAAATGTTTCGTCTAAACATAATCCAAAATATTTATTGTGTAATGCCTTAGCCTGATTAACACACAACACATATCAGTAGCCATGGGTCTATTTGTTTTTCACGCAGCGGTTCTTCTTTTCATGTCAATATTATCACAGTTCGTTAAGTTACTAACTAAACGGTTACTCACAAAGAAAATAACAATGTTTTTGAAACATCGCCAGAAGACAAATGTATAGTGTGTGGGTTTGGCTGTGTGAGGTTATTGTATGAATAAGAAGTATAAAGTAATAGGAAGTCTTATGGTGAAGAATGAACGGTCGTGTGACGCCAAGCAAAAGGTGCAGTTAACTGGTATAAATGGCACAACAACAACAACATTACTTCGCAAAGATACTAGAAGCTTTCTTTTGTATTGCAGATCGTAGTTATCGTCACTGGCTCAATTATCACAAACATAACATCCAATCTGACAGCAACAACTCCGGGTAATCCCCCTCCAATCTGTTTTCTTTTAAGCTCTGGAATAATTGCTGGTCTTGTGGTCGGAATGTTGCTTTTGGTATTTGCCATTGTTGGGCTGGTTGTCTTGTTTATGCGCCGAAGAGACAAGTATGTCTTAAACTATTTTGGATATTTTGAAACTTTATAATTTGACCTTTATGATATGATGCTAACAAATGATTAATGAAATCGCAAGTTATTGACCCACGCTTGCGTTTCCTAAGCGAAAGTACATGACCTTGATTTTGTATTCCTTTCTCCTACTTACATGAAAGAAAATACCACAACATAATAACACCTTTCTTGCGTTTTCTTTTGAATCATTTTGTTTCATTTTGTTACGCCGTCAACGACCACGTTTATATTTTGTGTGAAAAGGTGAAGCTGTAGCAAGCAAAAGAATCTCGTAAGAGGTTATTAAACCTCTCCTGTGTTTCGCAGGCCCAGTAAAGACAAGTCTTCACAAGCAGAAGTATCCAATCATCAATCATCTGTTTCATTACCTCCAAGTAACATTCATAACCTTTACTTGTTCCTCTTTTTACTTCGCTGCCGTTTAACAGAAGTATCGCTGTCAGCAAGAAGCTTTAGCAAACGCGAACAAGTGTTAAAAATAATCTGCAGTTTAATATGTTACTCTCCATACCAAAACTGACCGAAGCCGTCGGCACCTTTTTGCAGATCAATTCGCAACCAGTGCCTACGCAAACTTGTCACATGATGTCGGGAAAAACCGCAGAGTCACCAACTTGTTCGAAGTGTACAAGAAAAATGCTGAGTCAGGATTTCTTTTTGCCAAGGAGTTTGAGGTTCGTTAAGTTAAATAAAACCTGGGAGATAATTATGTACAATTGGAACTTGAAGTAAAGATTTCTTGCAAAAAATGCAAATAACGTAAAAGTCGTAACGGTTANATACACAACTTGGCCCGATCATGGGATTCCTGTAACTACATCCAACATGATCTACCTACGTAACATGGTCGATAATTTGCATCACACAAATGCTCCAATCATTGTACACTGCAGGTAAACACTTGATTTCACCACATGTTGATTTGATCAATAACCAACCTTATCATTGTATCTAGTGCCGGTGTGGGACGTACGGGAACTTACATAGCGATGGACACTTTGTTCCATGAACTTGACGACAAAGGAACAGTTGATGTGCTACAAACTGTTATAAGAATGAGAGAGAATCGAGTAGACATGATTCAAAATCCAGTAGGCTCTAATTTAGCTTCTAAAGTGTTGTAATCAAGAGATCGTTTACATACAAGTACTAAGTCAACAAACGAAAACATCTTACCTCTTTTACTGATCTTGATTTCCAAAATCGAAAGGTCTTTGCGTCAGATTAATTGCAACACTTTAATTGACCGCTTTCGAGAGCATCGCCATGTAAACGCAAGCATGGATATTCTCTGTTAGCAGGAAGTTAGTGTTATTGTAAGCAGTTGAGTTACTTCTTCACAGAAACAATACATGTACGTGTACAAACTACTTATGGAACACGAAAGTCTGATGGAAACAGATAAAGATGTGACGGAACTTCGATCAATGACTTCAAATGAAATGTAAGCAGTTTTTTATCAGCAAACTTTTAGCATCAGCGGACTTGGCATTAAAATGTTGGTTACCAGCATGAAAAGAGGCTATTTTCAATCAAATGTTTCGAAACAGAAATGAAACTTAATTTGTGTTCTATAATAGGGCTGAAGCTTTGTGTTCTATGTATATGATTCTATATTTATACATGGGCAGATTAGCTCATCATTTATTAGCCGACTTGAAATGATGTGTGTTTTAAGACGGGATTGGTGTATAAAGCGAGAGAAGCTAAGTTGTCATTTCATGTGACACAGCGCTCGCCAGTGATTTTTAGTGTAATATTCTACTTGCGTAATGATCTTGTTCAATAGAAACGAAATGCAAGAGAAAGAATTTGAAATATTGTCGACGTGGCGATTCGGTGAAGAATGGCAGGAAAACCATCCACAATTGAGAACATGTAAGACAAAATCAACAATTAAAGTGTTAACCAACGTTCTCACATGTAATGTTATTTTTCAGACAAGAACACGTCAGTCAAAGTTTGGGACAATAAAAGTGAGACTATTCAGCAGTTGGACGCTTCGTATATCCAGGTGACAGCACTGCTATGAGTTTAAACCATAAACCTCTTTTATGACATGTTGTCTACAAGTTACAGGAAGATTGTTTAGTTTACTTCAAAATCCGTCAAGGGCACATGATAATCCTTTTACAAAGACTTCTACAAAAACATTTATCTCACATATACCTGAATCGTAAACCAGATTTCTTGTAACTGCCAAAAATATCACCGGAGAGGTTTGAATTCACGACCTTACCCGTTGGTTTGGGCAATTTTATAGGCTTATTGCAATTACTGGGTCAACTTAAATCGAATACAGCTTTACATTCGTTTTCTTGCAACACAGGAACATGGCTCTACAGATTTCTTTATTGCCGCGAGGAATCCTGCACCAGGAGAAGAAGAAAACTTTTGGAAGATGGTCGTTGATAAAGAAGCTTCACTTGTTTTTGATTTGGATCACAACATTCGAGTGAGCTTATCCTTATCAAAAGCCATTATAGACTAGTCGCATTTCCGACTTGAAACATTATATTTTGGTTAGGTTCCCATCAATTCTGATTTACAAATTGAAGATATTTCGATTTCTGTACTTGATGTGAATGAAAGTAAAATCCGCAGCGTGACAACCGTCAACGTCTCGTCCTTAACCAACTCATTTGTAAGTTTACAATTCTACAACAAAACTGTTACTTATGCTATGTTTTGTGGCATTGACTCTTCTGGTCTATTATGTTCGCAAATTTTGCCGTAAAAATATCTGGTGCTAAAAAGAAGAAAGGCCTAATTTTATTCTGGTATAACGAGAATCAGGAAAGACAAGTTTATTGCGTTTCACCTTCTACATTAAATTTAATCTAATTGACCTTTTTTGCTACATGTTTTCTCATCCATAATATTTGCCTTTCTTGTTTCTAGGTTGAAAGGCAATTGATCATTCTGCAAGTCAAAGGATGGAGTGACGTCGAACGACCTCCGAACGAAATGGATTTCGTTATGCTGATTGAGGAAATGCAGCGACTAAAGGCCCGACAGAAGTGTCAGTGTGTGTTGGTTGGCTGCAGGTAAAACCTACGCAGTCTCAGGCCAATGAAAAATTTGTAATAAACTGAGTATAACCTATTCAGTGCCATAATTAGGTCATAACGACTGATGACTCGGTTAAACTTTGTTTGTAACTTGCATTATATACCCACAACCTTGCGTAATTGTGACTTAAGTCAAGTATAGGCAAATCTCCTCCAAAAACATCGAAAAAAATCAATATATATGTTTGCAGTAACGGATCACTTAGAACTGGAACCTTCATCGCTCTAGCAAACATTCTCGAACGTTTAAAGGCACAAAAGCGGGTGGATGTATTCCGAATAGTGAAAGACCTAAGAGATATGAGACCACATATGGTCAACAATACGGTAATGTTTTTCTTAGCACTGAAATAGAAGCAACAAAAGGGGTAAGGTAAAGAAGGGCTTTAGTTAAAAAAAGTACATGCCATTGTCTGTGTGCTCATGTCAACAAACTGTATATCACAGAAGCAGAGTTACACATTTTTTAGACAACTGTCATTTCAAAGCTTTTCAAACTGTAATGCGTTGGACAGCGAAATCTTACGTGCCCTCGAACAAATATTACCCACAACTGGATGTGGTTTTATAAGTGCTATATATTTAGTGTATATTGGATACTTCAACTATATTTGTTTTGTTACAGGAGCTCTACAAATATTGCTACTCGGTCGTGATGCAATATCTGTCAGATTTCGACACTTATTCTAACTACAAGTGAACTGTGCAACAAGTTGTAAAGCCGCATCTGTTACGCGCAAGAAAATAAAATCAGTTTTGTTTTTACTGCACATAGATAACAGTTCGTATAAGATTCCATCGTGTATTTGATGTTGGAGATTTACTTGACTGTCAATTGCGTAATCACATTGTCGAAAGTGAAAGTCTGAAAATGACGACGAAGACTGTTGAACATTTTGAATTCCAAGCAAATCTTTCTTATTTTTTATGCAATATAACTTATGTATGCGTACTTGTAATGGCCGGTGGATTGTGGTTTCTCTGTTAAGCATTTCTCAATGAGCATAAAGATCTAGTTTTTGCCTGTTTGTTTTGCATTTGTTTTTGCACCACGTTCTTGGGCAATCAACTGCCGAATCATTTCTGTTTTTATTATAGTTTGAACCAGATAACAATAACACCGTCCTCGTCATTGTACACCGCATCTTGCATTGTATAAATAAACAAATCCAGACAGTTTAGCAAATACTCTGGATTTGTGAAACCTGGGAGATTGAAATTATTCTGCTTTCGTCAAGCGAGAGGAAAATTCAAACAAATGAAACATGAAGCCGCTCCGCAAAATCAATAACAATCGTTTCCGCTTAAACATAAATATTTAATATACAAGTGTTTTTTTAAACAAACATCTGCTTCGAATTGCTGGCCAGATACCGCAATGTTTTACGTAGCTTGAAAGGCTGAACGGAAACAAACAAAATTTTGTTTATTCAAAGACACCTAAACACAACATGGGTGTGCATCTGTCGATTGAATTTTTCCGCTTCGGGCCTAGCGTTCCATTGTGAAACTATACAAATCAAACATTTCTGCATGCTTTATTAGGGGCAGCGAACTTTCTGTCAAAATGGACTTCAATACTATGCCAGGTAAAATAACAATTCTATTGTTTGGCGTCCACTCTTATTTCAAGCTGTGCGTGAAGCATTAAAGTTTGCGAAATGCTTAAAAAACGCTATTCCGTATTTAATCACACCAGCCAGTCACGCAAGAGTGATACTGAATCAGAGTGGAAGTTTGTATGTAAGTGAACCGCTACCGTTGGTCATGATGAATGCCTTTTATCCAACAAACCTTCTAACCGAGTGGCCTGCATGATGTTGTTCACTGTCAGCGAAGCCAGGAGTTTGTAATAGTATCAAACTCCGCCCGGCCCTCAGCTTCACCTAGAGTTCGCTCAACTGATAAGACGCCGGACCGAAACCTTCTAGGCCAAATCGCAGAAGGGCAAGAACTGTCCAACACGCTCAGTCAGCCCTTCGCCGCAATACGGTCGCCTGCCCCCGCCTACGGACGCCAGGCGCGCGCCCCCCCCCCGCAATAAACTGTTTCAGATCATAGTTGTATGCTGAATTTATTTTCGTATTAAATGTATTTTCTGCTCAGCCATTTTTTATGCAGACCATTAAACTCTTTTATCTGAAACATTAAAATCTGGAAGAAAATGTTTGTGCAAAAAATACCAGGTGTTAAACTGAGGTTGGAAAACATGATCACCGACAGTCACGACAGTTTCAAAATGACAATACCATAAAGTTAAATTCATACTTTACGATGTACCCTGCCATTTTAGGACAAATCATTTGCCTAGTCAAAAAATGTGGCGTTTATGAAACTTTTGTGAGAAACGAAAGGGTGTGTAGCTAAATTTTTCTACACCCCATAGGTTAACCAACTAAAAATTGTATGCAAGCGCAAATTTGGTAGGGGAGGTTTAATGCGGGACATACTCTTATATGAATCACCACAAGATCCATAATATGCCACACTGTGATGGTGTAAAATAAATATTTGCTTTCCTTGTTTCTAGGCTAAGCGGCAATTAATTATCGTGCAAGTGAAAGGATGGAGTGACGTCGAACGGTCTCCGAAAGAAATGGATTTCGTTACACTCATTGAGGAAATGCAGCGACTAAAGGCCCGACAAAAGTGCCCGTGTGTGTTGTATTTACAAATCCCAAAAGTAAATATACCAACCTACTAAATCGGTTGGCATAGTGATGTGAACAGTCCTATCACTAGACAAAGACAATTAAACGGTTTTAGCAATGAGGCTGATGGTACCTCTTCAAATTTTATTTCGTTTACCTTTACATATGATTCCTGTTCTACATCAATAAAATCAGTTTTGTTACCTCCTAAACCAAAGCACAAATGCAAGTGTAGTCGACTTACGTGAAAATTACAAACTCATTTATTGGTATTTCGTTACGAAACAGGAACAGTTAGTTGGTGTCAAACAACATAGGCATTAGTCCGTAAATGGGTAACGCTAGATTACAGGCATGCTTTATGCGTTCAACCGTTGCCAAGAATAATTTTTAACAGTTTGCTGTTTGGAAATTAACATTTGAAGTTTATAAGTAGGAAAAGTTGTTTTTGTCATACAATTTGACAACAACAAATTGTGGTTGGACATTTGAAATATAATTTCCGCTGTTAATGTTAAAAAGCCGAATATTTATCACACTGATTTACTATTGTAAGGTAAAATATGGTGGTTTGAAAAGTGGTTCACTTTTACTTTTAGGTTGT
>QXVZ01021596.1:0-11181 GCA_008931825.1 Phallusia fumigata | reverse complement strand
ATTTACGGTAAAATGTTTGCTTAAAAAAAAAATTTAAACAAAAGGAAAACAGAATAACTAAAACAAAATAAAAAACGACAAAAATAAATAATGCCATTCTAATCATAAAACAAAACCTGTTCACAATTTACCATGTTGATATAGTTGCTGCTTGATGCTGATGTTAAGTACAATTAAATGTACCATACCAGTAAAATATGATGTGTGTAAAATACAAATATATATATATATGTATGTATACAAAAGCATGGTTTACTAGTTTACTAACTGATGTATCAGTAAAGTAGAAATTAATATACAGCAACTTAAATAGAAAAAAACGTTTCCAAAATTTGTTTCAAAAAATCCTGTGTACAACACTTTAACAAAAATAACGCATAAATTTACCAAGAAGCAGTGTGCATTAATAGATTTATAAAGGGAACCATTTCTCCCAATTATATTTTAAACCAACATACTGTGGCAAAAGGTCACGCACACACATGCTCACCAAAACAGTTTTATGGTGGATTAAAATAGCAAGTCTGTGGTTAGGTATAAACCACAAAGAAACATATTTTTGTCATGAAGTAAAGGAAATCTAAACAAGGTATCCAGAAATTTTGGTGTGGGGCTGATAGTCCAGAATAAATTTGGAAATGTATATTAATTAGCTTAAAACCATCTGGAAAAATTAACAAAGTTTGACACAACTTTATGTGCACAAAAAAATGGGGATTACAAGCTTCTGGCAATGGAAAAACACACTGTTTTCTAGAAAAAGTTTAAAATTTAACATTCATTTCGAACAAAAACTGTGTTCACATGCTATCTATACCTTTTCATCAGTTTGTGCCATGCCAGGTAATGTACCAGACCCCATATTTAAAGACTCATTGTTTTCAGACTAGTAATTAGTTATAGACACTATGAAATGCTTAGCCATTCATGCACAAATTGCAACATCATTACACAACATTGAACACACACAAATTTTATATTCATGTAATGGCTTCAAAACATGTCTTGAGACACATCTCTCAATTATTATTTTTTTAAACTTTTTGTTTTGATAAAAGTCAAGTGCTCGAAAAACCCTCCGATTTAACGGTTCCATTCATCACGATATACCAGTAAAGTTCGCTGATTAAAAGCTTTTTTTGCCATTTCTATTCAGTAAATATTTTGGTGTTGATAGTTTTCTGTTCATAAAGTTAAAACACATTTAACCAAGTACGTGAAATCCACAAGCTCATTATTACGTCATAAGAATCACGTAGTTTACGAAAAACATAAGTGGTAAAAATACAACAGCGTATTGGCGATTAGGGTCTCCGAGAAAAATATTTCAAGGCGGTACAAACCCATTTGGCCCCCTAATACTTTTAAAGTAATGTGAAAAGGAAAATTGAGGCCAAATAGCAACGTCTTGTGCATTAAACTATTTTCAAACCGATAAAAAACGCCACTGTATGTTGGACAAGGCCTATACAATATCTCAACATTTTGCTCTGTCCTTACATCATGAAGGCAAAAAAACGATAGATATGGCCCCTTTATTGTAAAGCCAATAATAAAACAAAAGGGCGTGGATATCATTTGGCTAATTTTCCCGGTCACGTTACTATCTTTGTGACGTTAATATCAAATTGCCACTAATATTTTTAGGTGGTAATGTCAAATTCGAAGTCGAGAATGCGGCAAACTTTTCTTCGTCCCTGATTTTTTGCCTCGGTGACGATGACTGTATTTTTTTGTGGGCACCATTTTATCAGAACAAAACAAAAGCAGAGAGAGTAAATCTGTGTGTCAACCATTATAAATACGCATATGTAGCGTTGGTTCTCCGTGAAGGCCCTGTTCTGCTTTGAATCCCCATGTTGTCTTGCTTAACTGGATCCTTTGTGTCGCTAGATGTACGTACCCTTATCGCTTGCGAAACCTTTGTGTTGTTTGGCGTACCCCTACGCCGCTTGGTGGACGTTTTTATAGCTTGGTGCTTGATTGTAAGCGGTGTATAGGTGCACCAATCGATGCAAGGATGTACCAAGGGATATGATTGCGCATTGGCCGATGAAATGGTATAGAAAACGATTAATGGTACACAAAATGCTGTTTAAGGTTGCACCGAACGATATAAGGGTGCACCACGTGCATAAGGTGCTGTACGCAATTAAGGTACACAAACGTACAATACTCAACGAATTCTAGTGATCCAACCATTCCGTAAATTCTCAATTTAATTTTTAACAAAAAATCTAGTTAACAAGTTTCAAACACGTTTTCAAAAAAATAAAACCGATTAAATATTAAAAAAAACTAGACCGATTAAATATTAAAAAACAGATTTTGAATGACTTGCCTCGCGTTACATGCAGCAAAAAAACTCGACTTAATAAAGTTACAAATCATGAACTTTGTGATGTAGGCCTAATAGGTCAGCTGCTTACCAGTTGTACCGTCATCGACAATTTGGGCGGTTAAAGAGTGAAAAGGTTTTTGAAAACAAAATGAAAAAAAATTTTTGAAGACACGTTTTAATTTGAAACGAAATACCAATGTGATACATATAAACTAACGAACAAAAGGCACGAAATAATAATACGGATAATCCGGGCGTTTGAAAACGAAACCTTGAGGAATTTCAAATTTTGTGAAGATACTGTCCAAGGAAAAAATGAAACCAAAAAGGTTTTACAAATTAGTGTTTTTTCGGCAAATTCAGTTTTGCTTTGCAATAAGATTTTTCTGAGTTGATTAACCTACAACACCTAGTAGCCCAGATAACTTGTATAACGTACCTACTACTTTAATCTTAAGTTAGACCTAATGGGAAAGGACTCCAATAAAAATAAAGAATCTTCCTCAAAATCTGCCTAAACGTTTTTTGTGGTGTTGACATCTTAAAAACTGTGTATGCCAGACTATATACCGGCTTTGTTAATCTTTATTCTTGGTTGCAGATTTAGTTGAACATGACTACCAACGCGGTGAGTGGGACATGACAGTAGAAGTTTTCTTGTAGTCCATTTGCTGTACTCGGAGTGAATGTGTTGCGATAGTTTTTTCGCTTAGTTTTGGTGTGCATCATGAAAGGTACACCACTTGCTTTCTAGCGTTTTTTATGACACCTTTGTCGGATTATACAAACTACGGTAGTATCTATGGACGGAACAGAGATTACTAAATTTAGTTTTCTCTGTTCGGAGCAACGCCCGTGTGCCAAAACTTGCTTAATACTTCTATTTGGTTCCGCGCCAATGAGTTGCGCGGGAGTCGCAAATTCCATCGAAAACTCGAAAAGTCTCTAGTTTCTGATAGTTTGGTCTTTAGTGGTTGCCTTCGAAGTTCGAACGATAAGTAGTTGATAGTTGGTAACGTGTTTTTTCCAAATTCCTCTTTTTATAACGTGTTTCATGCAATATTTCACTTGGGAACTATTTTCGATTTTGCCACTCCCAATAAGCGTCAGCAATCAGCATTAATTTGACGAATTATAACTTTCGCCTTCCAGATGCAATACCTGCAGTATTTACAAGACCGCCCTTGTTGCAACTTGCAAGCACCATAGATTTAAAGGGTAAAAAACTAAATTGAAGGTGTACTATTAGTGGCCGCAGCATTACAATCAAGTGAAAAGGGAAAGGTAGAATTTTTTAATGTAAATTTTGTGTTTTCAATGGTAGTACTGTACTGCAGGATGATGGAAGAAATCTTGATATAGTGATGATTCATCACTAATGAATAAAATCCCTCCCATTTTGGTGATGTTTTAGTACAAAATTGTTTGCTTGCCACTGCCAGTTATAATGGATTGCCAAATTATCTGCATTTCCTATTTGAAAATTGGGAATGCAATGCAATAGTCACAAACAGAGAAAGTTAATATTTAAGCATTAAAACATTTAATATCAGAAAATACATTTGCATCAGGGTTGTTTTGATAACTTATTACCGACAAAAACATGTCTGGTCGTGGCAAAGGCAAGTCTGGTGCTGGCAAACCATCTGGAACAAAATCTAAGTCAAGATCTTCTAGAGCAGGCTTGCAGTTTCCTGTTGGTCGAGTGCACAGAATGCTAAGGAGGGGCAACTACTCTGAAAGAGTAGGTAAGCAGCTGGTATCTTATGTAAGTTTGGTCTGCAAAATTGCACCTTAGTAAAACTTTACATATAAAGGTTGATACAGATGTTTTCAGTCACATCCTTTATAAACTATTGGCACTGAATTTTGTTTTAAGGAAAAGATCTAAGGCATTGACCTGACATGTGTCAACAACTCTCACAACTTAAATCAATAGGCCTAACAACATGTTTTGTTCGGTAGTAAATATTGATATGTCCCTGCTGAACAAAAACAACCATCCTTTCTCCTCAAATCAAACTATATCTCTTTTAATTTTTGTCAAATTGCCATAAATGACGTTTAGGTGCTGGTGCTCCTGTATACTTGGCAAGTGTCCTCGAATACTTGACTGCAGAAATATTGGAACTTGCGGGTAATGCTGCAAGGGATAACAAGAAAGCCAGGATTGTCCCCCGCCACATGCAACTAGCCATCCGCAATGATGAAGAATTAAATGCATTGTTGGGTAAACACAAAAAATATCTGTTTCATTTTAAAGAGGTGTCTTTTTCCACAGCGAGATTGGTGCCTTACAAAACAGTTAAAATAGTACAAATGCTGTTTGTTTTTTATAATTTTTTTGTTGTAAAAGCCAAATGTTGCATGATAAAAATTACAACCCATTGTTGTAACAAATGTTTTAAACATTTTGTCCCTCTGAATTCATAGCAATTCTGATTACTCATCTATCTGAAGTATGCATGTAGTTTTGTATTTCCTTGCACTAAAACCAGGGATATTCCTTTATTACATTTATCCCTATAAGTACTCCTGACATTGCGAGGATGCCTATGAACATAAATTGTATTGCTTTTGCATTCTGACACTCAAATCTCATAAACGCTAGACTGAAGTATTTTGTTTACCATAATTATTAGCTATGTTTATAAAAAGGTGGATGAAGGGAAGTTTAATAGTCCCACATTTAGTCCAAACCAACTTCGCTACAAAATTTGGGTGCTACACTTGCATTGCTCAACATGTTTATTTACAGGTAATGTCACGATCGCACAGGGTGGTGTCCTTCCTCACATTGCTCCAGCACTTCTGCCAAAACAAACTGGTGCAAAAAAATCTCATCCACCATCATCACAATCTCAGGATTATTGATCAATGCCATCAGTGGTTGTTGCTACTGTACAAAAATCTTGGTTCCTTGTTGCTGATGCTGCCTTTTGTTCAACCAGTTTTCTCAATACCACTGCCTCTTTATTTCATTTCTCATTGTAAATTAAATTGTTTCAATGTTTTTTGCAGTCACAGGGTACATTTGTTTTGTAGATTTCAGCAATTCATCTCAGTCCAGCATGATAAACTGTGTGCAAGTTCCTAAGCTAGGGCATGTATGAGAAACACATAATGCTAGGGAAAGGAAACAAGCTGTTTACCTCGATCCTGCAATCAAAACCTCAGAATTCAGCTGGTTTTTTTTGTGGTTTTCACTACCCTGCAGCTCATCCATCCACTTAAGCATAAAGAAAATAGGGTAGACAAGAAACAACATTTGTTCCATTTAGGAAGTGTAATATACATATGTATTCTCAGTGAGTTATATTGTATAAGGAACAGCAATATGGTGAGATACGCCCTTATCTTTTTATTGATTTCCATATTTGCAATGTGTGATTTACTTTTAGCAATAAAGCACCAGTTTAAGGTTGAATTACGGTTAGAGTGGCCCTGTGATGAGCCAAAATTTGGAAACCAATGTTGAAAAAAAAGCATTTTTGACCTCTACCAGGCCAGCAATACCACTACAAAAGTGTGGCACCTGAATACAGCCAAGCTATTTTGTTTTATGGCGAAGGAAAATAATCTCGGGTAACACAATAATTTGCCCAAAAGATAGCAATCAAGCGGCAGCTAAAATAGGGATAATAAGCTGGTTAATAATTGTAATAAACAGCACAACATACAGTTAACAAGTGTAACAATTGTTTAAATTGCACAGTGTTTGGTTCATGCCTAGAACTTTAACTTAAGGAGAAGTTTGTCTTAAAAAGACGGATGTTTACAAATTATACTATCTTTCAATTTGAAGTTTTACAGCTTTCAATTAAGTTCTCACATTCCTTTATTTTTTGACAATTGTTTTGTTTTTCGAAGAATTTTTTGGCACTTTGCAGAGCATTCAAACTTTCAGCATGATCATTAAAGTGAAGGAGGCACTGGCCGATAGTGAAATAACAATATGCTACATAACCCACTTCGGTTTTGGAAATTACATCTAAACAAGCATGGGAATGGCTCAAGGCGTTTTCATAATCTTCCACACCAAGACAAGCAGCCCCTAGCATTGCATCACAATGTGCTATATCTCTTTGCACATTTTTGTCATGGATTAATAACAGCACTTTTTTTGCTTGTCTTAGCCACTCCAAAGCCTTGTCAATTTTGTCCAATTTGTAGAAACAACAGCCCATTCCAAAACAGCGGTCAGCATTGATGTGATGATCATTCAAACCAATATTACTGTGTTTCCGTATGTCTGACTCCAGTTCAAAGCATGTCACAACATGGGAATATTTATGCTGTTTCATTAATTCTTCTCCCAGCATTGAAAGTGTTACAATAAGTACATCTAAATTACTGCTGCTTCCAAGATCAATCCACATGCTGCTAGCTGTAGTTAAATGTTCAAAACATTGAGTGTAATCTTCACTCTTAAAATAGGATTTTGCAAGACCAAGATGGCAGGTTGCAATATCTTCAAGGTAGTCTTTATTGGTTGAGTCTTTTCGTTGTGAGATATTTAACCGAAGTAACGCAGAATCAAAATAGGAAATAGCCTTTTCAATGTTATTTAGATGGTAATAACATTTAGCTTTTTCCATTTGACATTTAACTAGTTGTGCTTTTATTGATATTTTTCCTTGTTGAATCAAACTTTCCGCCTGTTCAAAATACTTTAAAGCTTCCTTATATTCGGAACATTTCAATAGACAACCACCAAGCTGTACACAACAGGAGTACTTTCTTGGAAATGTTGTGGCCTTTGACAGCAGTATCTTCCTCAGTTCTATTTCTTTTTGGATAAAGATATGCTTGTCACCAACAACTTCATGTGTAGCTGCCTCATGATATACCATAGCAGCAACTGTTAAAAAATATGCAACTCTTTAAAAATATGATTTTACTAACTAAACAGACCATAGTAGTATACTCATAAATATTATGATCAAACCAAATTTTATTGACGTTGAACTCAGTATTGTCATAAATGTGAATTGTATCTCAGCCTTAAAAATCAATATAACTATCAATTGGCATTTAATTACACACCACGCTAATACTGTTTCCGTGATTTTAAAATATTTATGACACATATCATGCTAAACCAAAGTTTATTAAAGTTTGATTAACTAAGACATGTGAAACATTATTTGGGTGTTTGTTATTTAGTGGAAGTGACTAACCAGTCACCGTTAGTTTATTGGAATTGGAAAATCTTTAATCAACATGTTGAATAAAAAGTTATATTTACCATCAGTGTCTATGCAGCAGTTGGGGGCAATTTGACCAACACGATCATAAATTTCAGTTGCATCCTTAAACTGTTTGAGATTAACAAAGCAGTAAAACATTGTATGAAGACAAAACATTTTGTCAGAATCATCATCTTCTGGAAGCTGGCTTAGCAACATCTGACATTCTGTAATTGAACTGTTGTACTTTTTCAGCCAATAAAATATTATCACCTTGTTAAGCTTGTCCAGGTCATAAGTTGTTTTATCATTGTTACCCTCACATGCCATTAGTACAAGTGATTGAAGTTTTAAAGCTGTCTCGAAGTATGCAACCACATTATCTTCACCCAGCATTTTAAACAGTGACCATTTCAAATCATCATCATTGCCTTCCTTGACATCAAGCAAATCATATTGACCCTTTCGCTTCATGTATACCCTTAGACGTGCTTCACAAGCAAGAGACAATGCAAACAAAAGATTCTCTTTCATTTGAGCTGTTATTACATTGGTGTTATGTAGTCTGCGAACAATGTCGAATGAAGACTGGACTGATATTTGATGGATGTAACCTAATGCTGCAACAAACAAGCTCGTGCTGCGGTATATTAAGCGCTTCACATCAAAAACCTGTTTTTGATGAAAAGTTGGCAGGGTTGTGAGAGGACTGAAGTTCTTGAAATCCACATCTAGTCCAGCAGAAACTCTCTTAAGATTAAACACATTCCTTTCCATGATACCTTGTTGGTAAGCACTGTAAACATTATGTGATCCTGATACATAACAAGAGTTAAGAAGAACTTCAGCAAGACGATAACCATTTTTTTCAGCTTCTTCAATTTCCAGATACTTTAGCATTTCTGATACTGGTTTGATCAATTCTGTTTTCCATTTTTTGTTTTTTGTTTCGCTTCTCCCCAAAGGAAATTTACATGCATGTGGCATCATTCCATCAAATGAAATTCCCCTTGGTGTGTTTTCATCAAAGAACCAGTCATTTTCTTTGCACATTTGATCATTTACATGTGGAAGGGAAACATTGGGGACAATTGTTTCACCTAAATTGATCACAATCAAATGGAAAATAACTGAAACCCATCTAAAGAAATCTAGTATATCTTCATAGTCACTCCTTGTTTGTATATTGTCTTCCAAAATATAGGCATGTTCAAAATCAGAGTATGGAGTAATTTCATTTCTAGCAAGTGAGCCCATTGCAATAAGAGCATATTTGCATGGCGGAGTGCCTTTAATTGAAATACAGTACTCCATAATGTCCTGCATTATTAATCTGTACTCATTAGTTATGTTGTTTTGTATGCCCTCAATTAAAGTCACTTTTTTATNTACTTTAGCATTTCTGATACTGGTTTGATCAATTCCGTTTTCCATTTTTTGTTTTTTGTTTCGCTTCTCCCCAAAGGAAATTTACATGCATGTGGCATCATTCCATCAAATGAAATTCCCCTCGGTGTGTTTTCATCAAAGAACCAGTCATTTTCTTTGCACATTTGATCATTTACATGCGGAAGGGAAACATTGGGGACAATCGTTTCACCTAAATTGATTACAATCAAATGGAAAATAACTGAAACCCATCTAAAGAAATCTAGTATATCTTCATAGTCACTCCTTGTTTGTATATTGTCTTCCAAAATATAGGCATGTTCAAAATCAGAGTATGGAGTAATTTCATTTCTAGCAAGTGAGCCCATTGCAATAAGAGCATATTTGCATGGCGGAGTGCCTTTAATTGAAATACAGTACTCCATAATGTCCTGCATTATTAATTTGTACTCATTAGTTATGTTGTTTTGTATGCCCTCAATTAAAGTCACTTTTTTATGCAGGTTAATGCTGTTGGTTGATTCATTATCTTCTAGTACGCTTTCCACTTCTTTTCTCAAGCAGTGAATTTTCAGAAGAACTTGTTCCGATTTTTCAACCAAGTCACTTTTATTTTTTTCAGCCTTTGCACGGGTTAAAATTTGACAACAAAGTTTTGAAAGTTCTGCTTTAATGTCATCAGAATTTTTGGGCTTTCTGGCAATTGCTGCATTTAACAGAACTGCACATCTGATGTAGGAAATCTTTTGCTCATGTTTATCATCACAGTTGTCGGATAACTTTTTGTACACCTTGCCCATTTGGTAAAATATTTCTGCACATTTTAGGTGGTCTTTTTCCTTTCCGTTTTCTTCACAAAGACTCTTCAAATCAATCGACAACTGTTTAATTGTTTCATCCATGGGATTCCAACTTTATACGACTGGATAAGCGGTAAACAATAAATCCAGTGTCGTCAAATTTACGAAACAAGGTACTACATACTTCCGCTTTTGTCTGCAAACTATTGGGAGGGAGTGGGAGTGGGACCAAACAGGAACACCGGTGGGAGGGAAAGACTCGGTAAATTCCCTAATTCAGAGAAATCTAATAAAAAACTGCTGAAATAGTTTTATTTTTTTTGCAGAAATAGTTTTATTTTCCAAATTGATTAAAATATGAGGAAATGTTGGAGTTAGTGAGCTTACTGAAGTACTGCCACCTATAAAGAGAAAAGAATGGTAATTGGTTAAGCGGTTCTTCTTAAATGGCAAGGTGGGAAGGTGGGTGATTCTGCTTGGCGTGTCGCACGAAGAGGCTTGTTACTTCGCACGGTACTACAAATACGGAAGATAATGCATATAAGTAGAGTAAAACTCGCAGTTTACGTTTTGCCGTTGACGGTTAGTGCTATTGGAGTCAGGGGCTTTATTATTAAAAGGATGAAATTTAAAAAATGCAGATACAAGCGACGTACCAGGCGGACCTGTAGATTTGGAAAGCACCGGAACCTTCCCGAGCGACACACTTGAATGCACTATTGAAAGAAGAATCACCCACCTAGCTCACCTTGCCAATTTTGAGGATCCCTTATAAAACTATAGCCAATTGGGCGGGAAAACTGCCACCCTGGCAACACCGCCAAGGTCCATACACGCTGCTATACTACCATGATGGGCGATTCGCGTCCTTAAAACCGTTGAAGCGGAGTACTGGACTGGGACGGTAACGCTGTTGGCACATGGCGCATATGTTTATGAGTCTATACCCTTTTCAAAGCTGATCAACACGTTTTTGCAAGGGCTGACTGCCTTACAATGGGACATAATGAATATATGCTATGATAGGATAAAGTAGATTCACCGCCAAGATGGCCGATTGCTCAGCGCGATTACTTTATGCTTGTAAGGTTGGGGGTGTAGAGTTTTGCATGTCGAGAATATTGCATGAGAAGCAGAAGCGATCGGTAGTAACAAGCACGACGTCACGCCCAAGCCACGGATTCGACAGGGGTTCTAACCCTGTCTAGGTCACTTGTGTTTTCCAGTGAGCGTAAGCGTCGAATAATAATAAAAATTTTGTTACTTATTACAGCAAAAATGAAATGTGAGATAACGCAATACCGCCACCGTTTTTGGTGCATTGAAAAAACCTGAGTTTTTTTTATTTTTTATTTTTTTTTATTACGCAAATTACACCAAAAAAAACAGAAAGACGGACGAGGGTAAAAAATAGCACCTATCAAATAGCGACAGGTTGGGCTTGGGCTAAAGGTAAAGGCCA
>QXVZ01021588.1:1377-18030 GCA_008931825.1 Phallusia fumigata | reverse complement strand
GTACCAGCACACATAGTGACGAGTTATGCTGTGTCTGGTTACCACACAAAATAACATGCTACATTGACCCAATGTTCAATCTAACAAAATAATTTTTGCTACAGGCATTGTTCAATAATACAACTCATTTACAAGGTAACTGCTTAGGAACGAAGGGCAATAAAAAAATATTAAACCAAATCAACCAAACAATTGTCTATTATAACTTTATCTTATTCAGACATTATTCATTAATTTGGCCATTTGATGGGGCTAGAAGGTTAACCACCATGGCTCAGGATCAAACAAAATCACAATGACCCAATATACAGTTTTTTAAATTATTCCCCCTTTTCAGAAAACCCCTTTATTTGTATGTCTATTATCTGTTTTATAAATGATGTTTGTATCTTTACAACGATTTAGGGCAGGGCTTTATTTCAGACAACATTTTCGGCATTTGACAACGTTAATCAGTGCTTGTTGGTCAGACAAACAAAGTACAATGACAAAACCTACTTTATTTTAAAATTACATTTCAATCAGACTTTGTTTGATAATTTGACCACTTCATGGGTTTGGCAGGACAACCACTGGGCATGGGGGTCAAACAATCTGGTTTCATATGATGCAACTCACCATGTTTAAAAGTTTCAACCAAACTAAACAAGTATGTTACAAACAATGTAAATTGACAAAAAATCATAGTCATAAATAGGCTTGCCTCAAAACAATTGAATACCTTTGTTTTATTTTACCCATATGGGCTTATCATTTACTTTTATCGAGCTGTATTCATAATTTGACATTCTTAAAATTAATATGCAAAGTTAGACAAGTTAAGCATAGATTTGTGGTGCTCAGCCAGCTTGACAAACATTTAACCCATTTTAATGACACATTAAACCAATCTATTATCTGTTACAATTTTAATCTTGAATCAACTATTACATGATGCATGACACACCATGGTGACCATATGTACCAGTTGTGAAAGTTTCATCCAAATCCACAAAACATTTCATGCTAAAAGAATGTGTGTTTCCTACAGGAGGATAATAATTACCCGTCTATGTATGACTGTTGAAGAGCAACTGCTTCCTTAAAGCACTCCTTTCCTTTAGTGTTGTTTCCAATCAAAAGATTAAAGGAACCAAAGTCAAACCAATGATCTGGATTTTTTTCATCAATGGCAAGTCTTTCCTATTTTGCAGTTGTTTTTAAAATAACACACAGTTGTAAATTTCACTTATTTACCTGGTAATACTTTGAAGCTGCAGCAAGATCTCCATTCACTTCTGCCTCCTCTGCAAACATTTTCAACTGTGATGAACTTAGAAATGGTTCTACCGATGATGTTTCAACCGTCTCAACAGATAACACCTTAAGTACATGTAAAAGTAACTGTATGTACAACCTATAAGTAACTACAACCTCTTGAACTTATATTGAACCCAAAGAACTAGATTAAAACATACACTTTCAAAAGTTGGAACTTTGCAAATAAACTTAAATACTAACAAGGCTGATTTGCCACTCAACTTTTTTATTCTATTGTACTTTGTGACTTGCCTTTTGTAAAGCCAAATGCATTTCATCAACCAGATACACATATAGTTCAGATAAAAACTGATGGAGATCATCTTTGTTTTTGAATGTGGTAGTTTTCATGTATTTTTCTCGAACAATTTTAACAATTGAGTGCTATAAATGCAAAAATTGAAAAGTTGTAAAAACTGTTGGCTTAGCTGTTGTTTATAAACCAACCTTTAACTGTTCTTTAAATGCAAAATATTTTCCTGTTGAATTTAGCTGATACAACAACTGCCTCTTGCGGTCCTGGTGCATTTCAGGATATTGGCCAGAATCATGCTCGAAAACATCAGGTCCAAATGCATCTCTAAGAACATGACAAAATGAGAATCAGGAGGCTTTTCTACATGCACTTCTTCAAAAAATAAAATTAAAATATGCATAGGTATAAAACTTAACTGACCGAAACTCATCCAACACCATGACTGCAACAGATGAGAGCTGTGAATGATAATCTTCAATTGCTTTCTCTGCTCCTCCCACCGCTCTTTTAAACTGTGGTCGAGGTGGAATATATTCTCGGACCAGCTCAGCCAAATCTTCAGGTTCACGTCGTGGGACCATTGGGGTTGCCAGTAAAAACTCCAAATACACAAAGCTCTGAGCTTCTTTGTATGCACACCCCTCAGTGTTCTAAACAGTTTAGGAGTGATCAGAGGTCAGATACCAAGTCAATCTAATTAATTCATGTACCACTGCAGCATGAACAGAATCCGCAATTTCCGCTGATGATTCAGATTGTTTTACACCAGAACCTTTCTTTGATAGAGCAGCACCTGCTGGTTCTTTTGTAGTTTGTGCTTTGCCTCCTTTTTGTACAGGGGATGATCCTGTGACACGACTTGTACTACTGTGAGCTCTTGCAACACTGTCAGCGATGGCACTCTTCCTTTTCACCTGTGCCATAATTTTCAAATGTTTTTCAAATTACAATCCACCCAAAACAGCAATTGTGAAGCATCAAAACACGTTTTACATATTTTGGTGTCAGAGCTGCTTTATAGCCAAAATATAATAAAGAAACAAAACAAACATGTGTCACCTTCTCTAGAAGTTCACTTTCATTAAATGCATGGATTTTGAAAGCACCAGCTACTGATTTTACACCAGGGTACAGCAAAGGTGCAAGATCAACATATGCTATTCCATGAAATGAAACTTGGCCATCATCATCTGTTGATGATTTGTCTTTTTTTCCTCCTGCACCCACAGCAGGGCCACCTATGAAATGTATTATTTTTGTTTCACTCTTGATTTACATTTAAAGTGAAAAACTTTATGCCATCCAGGTGATTATCTACAGTTGCATCTAAAAATTGCATGGATGCTTTAAAAAAGAACTGTGTTAATTTAACTATTAAACTATTATAATATATTTGAACAAACAATAAAGATTCCACACAAAAAAATGTAGTTTATGAGACCAGCACTTAAAAAATTAGGAAAAAGGCCCTACTAAGTCTGTTTAATAAAATATAAGTATATTAAATTCTTCTTTTCATATTACTAAGATTGAATAGTTTGTACCGATTCCTTTCACTTGAGCTGACATGGTTCTCATCACTTCTACTGGCCACAATCGGGTTTGCGCTATTCGTGTTTGTAACCTAAAAAAATTGAAAGAAAAGTTTTCATCACATTTTTGCAAGATGATAATTGATAACATCCTTTATTGAAATCAATGCTATTTTTTAAATGACTGTTCTTGAAAATTCTATAAAAAACAATAAAAAGTTCTTGTAATAAATTTCATACTCTGATTTTGCTTCATTGCCCAAGTAGCATCGTCTTTCCACATCCCATGTAACGCGGGGTTTTTCTGACTCAGCTTCAGCTCGTTGATCTTTATTAGCTTTGCCACAGAAGTCCCCCTTTTCTTCATCAACTGGAATACGGCTGTTACAACTGCAAAAAAACATGCAAATTGATTTCGGTATTGATTTTCTTTCTGTAAAAAGTTCAATACCCTTAAACAAGAGGCATGAATTTTTTGCTGTGCACATTTAAAATTTAAGAATCAAAATATATGTTTTATGTACTGTTTCAAATACCTTGTAGTTATATATTGTGAATGAGCAACAGAATTGGGAACACTATGCCACTTCATTTTCCTCTTTGATAGTTCCCGCTCTGTTGCCAACTTAAATGCCCCATTGGCAAAAATAAGTGATGCATCTTTCTGTAAATTACCAAATACAATACTTAACACAATAGCAAAACTGAAGAATCTTTTTAAGATTTTGTAACCATATACAAACACTCTTTGACATAAATTTAACCAAACAATATGTGTCAGTGCTCTGCAAAAGGTGTACCCATGACCATAGGCGTCGATTCCCGGGGTGGCAGGGGTGGTGGCCACCCCACTAGAAATTTCTAGGGTGGCAGTCATTATATAAATTCTATGCTGCCACCCCAGAAATTTCCTGGATTGTTGGTTTTGCACCGATAATATTAGCGATAACAGAGTGTATTATATCGCTTCAAACCAATGGGTTACAGTGCGTAATTTTATCACATGCCAGACCGCTTGGATTTGATCATTTCGCCACCCCACACGAAAGAAAATTTGCTAAAAAATCGAAGCCTGTGTCCAGGACGATGCTAGGTGTGCCTGAGTGTTACTGTGCCTTAACAAACTTTTTTGGGAAGCGAAAACATTCATTTCTTGGAAAATTTTACATTATGACAGTTGGGCACTTCCCCAATCTAAACTCTTGTTAGACTTAACACTATGNCATGGGGGTCAAACAATCTGGTTTCATGTGATGCAACTCACCATGTGTAAAAGTTTCAACCAAACTAAACAAGTATGTTACAAACAATGTAAATTGACAAAAAATCGTAGTCATAAATAGGCTTGCCTCAAAACAATTGAATACCTTTGTTTTATTTTACCCATATGGGCTTATAGTTTATTTTTATCGAGTTGTATTCATAATTTGACATTCTTAAAATTAATATGCAAAGTTAGACAAGTTAAGCATACATTTGTGGTGCTCAGCCAGCTTGACAAACATTTAACCCATTTTAATGACACATTAAACCAATCTATTATCTGTTACAATTTTAATCTTGAAACAACTATTACATGATGCATGACACACCATGGTGACCATATGCACCAGTTGTGAAAGTTTCATCCAAATCCACAAAACATTTCATGCTAAAAGAATGTGTGTTTCTTATGGGAGGATAATAATTACCCGTCTATGTATGACTGTTGTAGAGCAACTGCTTCCTTAAAGCACTCCTTTCCTTTAGTGTTGTTTCCAATCAAAAGATTAAAGGAACCAAAGTCAAACCAATGATCTGGATTTTTTTCATCAATGGCAAGTCTTTCCTATTTTGTTGTTGTTATTAAAATAACACACAGTTGTTTTGCAAATTTCACTTATTTACCTGGTAATACTTAGAAGCTGCAGCAAGATCTCCATTCACTTCTGCTTCCTCTGCAAACATTTTCAACTGTGATGAACTTAGAAATGGTTCCACCGATGATGTTTCAACCGTCTCAACAGATAACACCTAAATACAGATAAAAGTAACAGTATGTACAACCTATTAGTAACTACAGCCTCTTGAACATATATAACCCAAAGAACTAGATTAAAACATACACTTTCAAAAGTTGGAACTTTGCAAATAAACTTAAATACTAACAAGGCTGATTTGCCACTCAGCTTTTTTATTCTATTGTACTTTAGGACTTGCCTTTTGTAAAGCCAAATGCATTTCATCAACCAGATACACATATAGTTCAGATAAAAACTGATGAAGATCATCTTTGTTTTTGAATGTGGTAGTTTTCATGTATTTTTCGCGAACAATTTTGACAATTGAGTGCTATAAATGCAAAAATAGAAAGGTTGTAAAAACGGTTAGCTTAACAGTTGTTTATAAACCAACCTTTAACTGTTCTTTAAATGCAAAATATTTTCCTGTTGAATTTAGCTGATACAACAACTGTCGTTTGCGGTCCTGGTGCATTTCAGGATATTGCCCAGAATCATGCTCGAAAACATCAGGTCCAAATGCATCTCTGAGAACATGAAAAAATGAGAATAAGGGGGCTTTTTTACATGCACACCACACGTTTAACTAAAACAACTCTTTCTTCAAAAAATTAAATTAAAATATGCATAGGTGCAAAACTTAACTGACCGAAACTCATCCAACACCATGACTGCAACAGAGGAGAGCTGTGAATGATAATCTTCAATTGCTTTCTCTGCTCCTCCCACCGCTCTTTTAAACTGTGGTCGNTTGAAATCAATGCTATTTTTTAAATGACTGTTCTTGAAAATTCTATAAAAAACAAAAAAAGTTCTTGTAATAAATTTCATACTCTGATTTTGCTTCATTGCCCAAGTAGCATCGTCTTTCCACATCCCATGTAACGCGGGGTTTTTCTGACTCAGCTTCAGCTCGTTGATCTTTATTAGCTTTGCCACAGAAGTCCCCCTTTTCTTCATCAACTGGAATACGGCTGTTACAACTGCAAAAAAACATGCAAATTGATTTCGGTATTGATTTTCTTTCTGTAAAAAGTTCAATACCCTTAAACAAGAGGCATGAATTTTTTGCTGTGCACATTTAAAATTTAAGAATCAAAATATATGTTTTATGTACTGTTTCAAATACCTTGTAGTTATATATTGTGAATGAGCAACAGAATTGGGAACACTATGCCACTTCATTTTCCTCTTTGATAGTTCCCGCTCTGTTGCCAACTTAAATGCCCCATTGGCAAAAATAAGTGATGCATCTTTCTGTAAATTACCAAATACAATACTTAACACAATAGCAAAACTGAAGAATCTTTTTAAGATTTTGTAACCATATACAAACACTCTTTGACATAAATTTAACCAAACAATATGTGTCAGTGCTCTGCAAAAGGTGTACCCATGACCATAGGCGTCGATTCCCGGGGTGGCAGGGGTGGTGGCCACCCCACTAGAAATTTCTAGGGTGGCAGTCATTATATAAATTCTATGCTGCCACCCCAGAAATTTCCTGGATTGTTGGTTTTGCACCGATAATATTAGCGATAACAGAGTGTATTATATCGCTTCAAACCAATGGGTTACAGTGCGTAATTTTATCACATGCCAGACCGCTTGGATTTGATCATTTCGCCACCCCACACGAAAGAAAATTTGCTAAAAAATCGAAGCCTGTGTCCAGGACGATGCTAGGTGTGCCTGAGTGTTACTGTGCCTTAACAAACTTTTTTGGGAAGCGAAAACATTCATTTCTTGGAAAATTTTACATTATGACAGTTGGGCACTTCACCAATCTAAACTCTTGTTAGACTTAACACTATGCATTTATGATGTTCTAAAAACATAACAATACAAATAATAATCTTCAAAATGCTGCCCTGGTGCAAAACCCAGGTTGAGGTGGGTCTAAGAATTTTGAAAGTTTAAAAGTGTGTCATTACTGAAAAAAGGTTGCAGAGCACTGATTAAAGTTACACCTACTTCAGAACTGACAGGTACTGGTAAACCAATGGTATAATTATATTGTGATCCAACTGCAGTCCAAGCTTCCGGAGGGGAATACAGTGAGCCTATTCGAACAGTTAAGATGTTGCTTTGTTGAAGTCGGTTGCTGTCTAAAAGAGGCTCGTTGACCGAAACCAAAATATCCACTTCAGCCTAAAAAGTATTTGAATCAATTAAAGACCAGGTGCAAAAACAAACAAAACTAGAAGGGTGGCTTACCATATATAGACATTCTATCTACACTATTACCTGATTTAAAAAGAGGATATATTCTCTACAATATTTTACATTGGGTCCTGACGCTATTTATGACATGATTGTTTCTGCTGGCAGAGACGCATGGGTCATGGGTCCTGTGTGGGGACATACGCAATTTACCAATTTTAGGGGGCTAGAGGGGTAACTATTGGAGGTTCAGGGTATAACACAGCAATTAATGCACCACCATGGCGTGCTAGACAACAAAATTTCACCTAATTCTAACATTGTTTAATAATTTGACCCATTTTAGGGGGCTCGTGGGGTGACTGCAGGGGCTATGGGATAAAGGAGCCACAAGCGTCTCATCTTGACTAAGTAAGTGACAGCCGTTGGATTGAACCACCACCCACTGGGACTTGTTTATATTTCATCTAACCCCTTTGCTTATGCCACATTATCATCACATAAACTTTTCGTTTGTGGTGATTGCAAGCAAAAAGGTTTTAAAAAATGTTTAATTTTTAGGAAATAGTGGGGTGGTCCACTAAACATTTTATGACAAAACAGCATCGACAACCTGCAGGGTAGCAAAAAGGGAAAAAAAGAAAAAACAACAACAAACAAACAAACAGAGTGAAACTGATGTGTGTCCCCTTCAGGGAGGGGACTTTTTAAATCTTTTTTCCATTGTTTTCCTAAATCTCATTACTTGTTACACTCTTGCTGTGATGTTGAACACACAGCTTAGTATTAGTTAAAAATGGAAAATGGTAACTGTTGCATCTGTGACTGCCACTCGCATCAACACAAAGTGCAGACAAATTGCGCTCGCTTGTTTACACAAAGTTTTGGATAAATTATAGGTTCCAATTACCCAATATAAATGGCAAATTATTCAGATTCTATACACTACTTTCAACATCCCCAAACAAGAGTATACAAATATTTTGCTATTCCTGGCCACATCACAAACTTTATTTTACCAATGGCCGGCAGTTAGTCAAAAGTATTTTTTATGAATTATATACTGTCCTAAAGAAATAAGATTTATCTGACATTGTCAATTTAACAAAGCCTAAAAGTGTAATACATTGTAAAGTGTAAAGTTTTTTAAAAACTCCCTTGTACCTAATTTTTTTATTTTGATATTTCAAAATACGGAGGCCATATGGCTTCATGTTATGAACTCCANCTGATTTAAAAAGAGGATATATTTTCTACATTATTTTACATTGGGTCCTGACACTATTTATGACATGATTGTTTCTGCTGGCAGAGACGCATGGGTCATGGGTCCTGTGTGGGGACATATGCAATTTACCAATTTTAGGGGGCCAGAGGGGTAACTATTGGAGGTTCAGGGTAAAACACAGCAATTAATGCACCACCATGGCATGCTAGACAAACTATCAAAATTTCACCTAATTCTAACATTGTTTAATAATTTGACCCATTTTAGGGGGCTCGTGGGGTGACTGCAGGGGTTATGGGATCAAACAAAGACATCAATACACTGCAATTGTATTTTAAACAAAGTATCCAAATTTTATCAAATTCTGACATTGTTAAAAAATTTGACCCATATTAGGGGGCTAGTGGGGAAACGGCTGGGTCTCTAGTGTAAACACTGCATTTATTCCACCACCGTGGCATGTTAGACAAACTGTCCAAATTTCACCTAATTCGAACATTGTTTAGTAATTTGACCCATTTTAGGGGGCTGGGTAACTGATGGGGCTATGGGGTCAAACAAAGAAATCAATACATTGCATAGCAAAATGTAAACCACTAAAGGAGTCACAAGGGTCTCATCTTGACTAAGTAAGTAACAGCCGTTGGATTGAACCACCACCCACTGGGACTGGTTCATCTTTCATCTAACCCCTTTGCTTATGCCACATTATCATCACATAAACTTTTCATTTGTGGTGATTGCAAGCAAAAAGGTTTTAAAAAATGTTTAATTTTTTGGAAATAGCGGGGTGGTCCACCAAACATTTTATGACAAAACAGCATCAACAACCTGCAGGGTAGCAAAAAGGGAAAAAAAGAAAAAACAACAACAAACAAACAAACAGAGTGAAACTGATGTGTGTCCCCTTCAGGGAGGGGACTTTTTAAATCTTTTTTCCATTGTTTTCCTAAATCTCATTACTTGTTACACTCTTGCTGTGATGTTGAACACACAGTTTAGTATTAGTTAAAAATGGAAAATGGTAACTGCTGCATCTGTGACTGCCACTCGCATCAACACAAAGTGCAGACAAATTGCGCTCGCTTGTTTACACAATGTTTTGGATGAAATATAGGTTCCAATTACCCAATATAAATGGCAAATTATTCAGATTCTATACACTACTTTCAACATCCCCAAACAAGAGTATACAAATATTTTGCTATTCCTGGCCACATCACAAACTTTATTTTACCAATGGCCGGCAGTTAGTCAAAGGTATTTTTTATGAATTATATACTGTCATAAAGAAATAAGATTTATCTGACATTGTCAATTTAACAAAGCCTAAAAGTGTAATACATTGTAAATTGTAAAGTTTTTTAAAAACTCCCTTGTACTTAATTTTTTTATTTTGATATTTCGAAATACAGAGGCCATATGGCTTCATGTTATGAACTCCAGCTAAAAACCTTTGAATTTCTCTTCAAACAGCATTTTTACAGCACAATTCAACAACAGTCTTACTTTGGGAAGATCAGATTGAACAGTTTCAAGTGGGGAACCGGGACAAGGTTGTAGCTCAAGAGATGTTGTAATGTTAGCAACGGAATTAGACAAAAGAGGAAGCAGGTCAATGGTACATTGTCCTAACATAGATGATTTCTCTTCCTTTTGTTTTTTTTCTTTGGGAAGCACTTCAGTGATGGTAACTGGTAAAATACGCTGTAGTTAATCAATTACTTTGCAAAAAATGATTACATTTTGACTTAAGCATACACAATGAACAAAAAATGTGGCATTTAGCTTGCATGACAAACAACATTGACTTAGTGATCAATTAGATATTTTAACTCATTAGGACAAATATTTTGGCCATTGTNTTAGATATTTTAACTCATTAGGACAAATATTTTGGCCATTGTACTCAGCTCCAGGAACAAGCACAAACTTAGGCAAGGAGCAAACAAAACTGGTTACGCACAACAATGGACCTTCTAAAAAATATTTTGTGCCAAAAATACACATACAAGCTATGAAAGTCTGTACATTATTCAAATAACATTTACACGCTATCAATAATGATTGCTTGGGATAAGTTTTGTTCAAATCACACTTACCAAGAATGGGCTTTGAGGCAATGTCATCAAGGATATGATTTCCATCAGCAAAATTGCAATCAAGGGATGTTGTAAAGTTGTATTCAGCATCTATCTCAGAGGAAGTTTCTACCTGATGAAATAGAACTTTTTTAAAATTTAATTTCGGAACACAAATTATGGTTTTAGATATTAGCCAGTACTTTTGTGTTAAACATTTTCTATGTTGTATCATCTATTATTTCACTTCCTATATTGAAAAATAATTTCACTTCCGACATTAAACATAGCTGTTTTGACAAAAAAATTAAAGACTAAAAAATCAAAACCTTGGTTGAGTCTCCCAAATGCTTTCCATCAAATTCAACTTTAGCAAATGAAGTAACAACATCACCACGATGACCCTTCAAATGTCGAGCACGTGAAACTGTTATGTGTATAGTCTTATGTGATCGCACTTCACCGTCTTCAGTCATATTTGACTTACTGTAGACACAAATTTTAAAAAACGACCTGTCAAAAAGATTTACAATTTAGACATTTTTTAGTTGTTTATTAAAAAAAATGGCTTCAGAAGTGGTGCCACGGGCCGCACCGACTGCCACCGTCTTTTGTTTCCTAGTAATTTGTAAAAAGGCCTAGATTGGAAAAAGAGTTTTCAGAAGCACACTACACTCCAGTCTTGGCACTGCGTAACGGTAAAGTACCTCAAAACTTACAGCTGCTAAACACAAATCTCTTAATCGTCAAAAAATGTATCAAGTTGCCATAACAACAGCAGTCATGGTAAATCAAATAATAGAAATCAAAAGCTTGAGGACAAATAAAGACATTTCACAAATCGAGTTTGTTCTTAATGCTGTCTGTGACAGTACATATTGTATAAAAAACACAGGGTGTATTTCTTAAAAATTTAGCACATTTGCAAAACAAATAAAACAAACAAACAAAAAACAAATTAAATAAACAAACAAACAAAACAACGTAAAATTACAATTTGTTTCCTTCACCACTTCTGAAATTGCCCACGGTTTTAAATTTAAAAACAAGGTAGTTATCTACTTTTCGTAAGCATTCAAAATAAACAACTAAATTTTTTTGGCGTCACGTTGGCTACTTCCGTTCACAAGAAAGAACACAAATGTGCAAGGCAGAACTTAATTTTAATGTTTGATGCAAACTGATAAACACTAATTTCAAGAAAAATAGGCTATTGTGTAATGTAGGATAATCGCAAATAATTTATGTTGTGATAATCTTTTATGTTCCGATATAAAATCTACCACTTCGCAAAATAAGGTCTGTCGTTACGGTTCAATAAATCTGCAACGACGCAAGAGAGTGACAATGGCTGAGAAACTATGGAAGTTGCTTTGTTCTAGGACCAGTTTTAAATCAGGTCGTCGCAAATTAGAAATTGACTGTAATTTTTGTTAATTTTTAAATTTTGGTTTTTACCAGAGCCTTGTTATTCTTTGAAAAAAGGTAGATGTTTTTTTAGATTTCCTGAATTTTAAATTCTGAATGTAGACATTATTTTCTACTTTACTTTTCCTTCAGCACGATTAAGCAAATTTTTTACCCTAAATTTGTATTGTGGGGTTTGCTAACTTATCCATCTTGGATGTTTACATTTTATGGTTGTTTGGGGTGTGCAGATTTACATTGATCCAGTGTGTAATGTTTGCATTGCTTTCTAAACAATTTTTGGGATTGTGTTTTTATTCTTTAGATTACCACTCAATTGATATTCTATTTATGATCTAATGTTAGTATATTGCTGTTGATAAACCTTTGTTTTGTTTGGTGTTTGATCTGACATTTCTCACTAGTGTGATGTACTGAAACTTCGGTTTGCCAAATGTATTCAACCGAATCAGTGTTTTTGACACTGATTCAGTTATAGCTGAATACTTTGTTTGATTTGGCTAAAACCAAACTTTTACTCTGATTAGGCTAAATTTATTCGCCAAAAACTGCTGAATATTCAATTTGGGTCTGAACGTAATTTAGGCAATTAGGTGCATCACCATATCCTACACTGCAACAAAATAATAAGGGGTGAAAAAATACTTTTCCAAAATACGAAACCTATTCTGCTACAGTGCACACTTTGCTGCAATCAATTTGTTTCATAACAACTAAAACTGTTTGCAATAAGGTAAAATGAGGAATGGGGTGTTACTAGCTGATTGACAAGCAAGAAAAACAAACTATGAGTATTGTTTTTATTGTCTTGTTTCTAACTTACGTAACATGTTTGAACATAATACAACATAGATTAAAGTTTATTGTTCCTTTGTTCTGGCCGGGTAGATGTCATATAAAGCATAATGTTTATCTGAGTCTAATGTGCATGTCTGTTTTTCTTGTGATGTTTTGTAAAATGGGCTTTGAATACATTTTTTTTGTGGTGGTCAAATAGAAGCCATTACATTGCTAAATAGGGAGTTTGCAGAAAATCCCCTAAAAACACACAACAAGCCACTGTAAAATGTGCAGACACAATTTTTATTGCCCCTTGACCGAAAAGGGATGCAACTTATTACACTCTGTTTATTTTTTTGACTGATTAGGATAAAAAACTTTAATTATTTTTCCTACAAACTCCAGAAAATGTTGTCATGCTAAAGGGCATAAAAAATGTGTGCACATGTTTGTAATAAATGGAGGTGAAGGTTGATACTTTATCTTTGGGTATGAATTATTAGTTTGATTGGAACGTTTTCAGGGTGGAGTTTTGACTCATGTCACCGGGTTGTTTGAGTGCAAAACCCCATAGGTTGCTTTTTAGCCCCTAACTTTGGTGAAATTAATTAACAACATTTGAATTTTGTCAGATTCCACAAGTTGTGTTCAATTTATTACATATTGTGTCATTGTGATGTGTGTTCTGCGCAACAATTTAAGATATTGGTAGCTACATGTCTCAATTCCAAACACTAATGGAAAAATACTATCCAAAGCAATTTTATTACACAATACAGCATTTAATAAAACAGTTTATTAGATCCAAACATGACTTTAGAATGAAATTTTTGACCAGTTTGTTTATTAAAATTTCTTTATATCATCCTTTCAATACTCCTTAGGATACATACATAATTGCTAAGAGGTGACTATGCTTTGCATTCACTGCTGTAGAATGCTATTGCAGGGAAAGATTTTTGAATTATGCACACACTATGTACCCATATCCTCCTTTTTTCTTCAAACATATTTAATTTACACTGTTGACAGTAGAACAAAATCGTTTTGAGCATAAATTAAAAAATATATATGTTTGTTTAAGCATTGATTATTTGTGTGTTTTTAATAATGAAGAAAAATGACCCATATTTTAAACTACTCTAAAATTTTTGTTCATGTTCTGGTATAAAACCAAAACAGTGCATTGATTAATTGTACTGTATTGATTTCAAAACTGTTTCCAAATGAATTTTTAATGACACAACTATGTAAACATGAATTGTGACTGGACAATTTTATTAGAAAAAAAGTTTTATTATGTTGGTCCCGGACACAATGAACTTTAACCCGATTTCATTGTAAAATTGTTGGTTTCAAACTTGGCTTTCTAAAGTGGACACAGAATGTTGCTACTCCATTTTTTTCACTTTTGAGATGAAACGTTGGATAGTTTTAAATGAAGCTTTCACAACTGGCAAATATGGTTGTGGCGCTGAGTCATCAGTTTCATTTGACTTAATAGCCCAAGTGGTTATCCTACTAGCACAAAAAGAGTAAAATGTTTTTAAATGAAACATTTCTGTGAGGATAAGGTTACATAACTGAAAATAAAGTTATGTTGTTTCATTTATGAACAACCTGTCCAAGTTAAATAAAACAGGAACAGATAGCAGTTCAAATTATTAAACTATGTCAGAATTAGGTGAAGTTCGGACACTTTATAGAGCTTTTCATTGTGGTGTATGGAATGCTGTTTTTTTACCCTATAGCTCTAGTGGTTCCACCAACTAGCCCCCCAAAATGGATCAAATTATTTAAAAAGGTATGTTAGATAAAATTTAGATGGTTTCAAGAACATATCATTGTGGGCTAATTGCTTTGTTTTTTAGTCTTACATCCACGGCAGGCCACTTGCCAAGCCGTCTATAAAAATCAGCTCTTTTATTCAATCAAACAAAATACATAAAATTAATTCAAAGTAGTTATTACCATTTTGTACATAATTATATTGACAGTACCCTACAATTAATCTACAACTTTGTATGTGTGGGGACCCATGTATTTTGGCTAGGTAATAGTTCATGTAATTACAATGTGGTGAAAGCCACCCAGTTGGTTTATTTGCTGTTAATATTACATTTGACTAGGCTTGCTGTGAATTAAGAATGGTACGCATACATTTTAATGGAATGGGCAGTGTGGACTAATCAAGCAATATTCATGAAAACGGTTTTCTATTTAAAGGGTGGTAGGGTTTGTATTATGAGCAGTCGATCTTTTTTTGGTGAATCTTTTCATGAATCAAAAAAATCCAGTACCCAACAAATTCAGCAGCAAAAGAATCGTAAACCAACAAACCTCATTACTCTTTCCGCCGCTTCACAACATGCACCGAAATCCACCTTGTCAAATATGAAAGTCAGCAGTAAGTTTGTTGTTAATGTGATATTGAAACATATTTTATGGTTTGCTTCAACTAATCAGTTAAAAAAAATATTTTAGGAGACAAAGAGAACAAGATCACGATCGTAGTTGCCACTCCTGGTCATGGCTCCGATCGACCCCAGGAAATATCCTACACTGATACCAAAGTAATAGGTATGCATGAATGCTATAAAAAACTAGTGTGTTAAAACCAATACATTTTCTCGCCTTTTAACAAGTAAGACTATTACTTTATTTACAAAGGCATTTTCAAAGTAAACATTAGATTTATGAGTGTGCTTATACTTTGAATTTAGGGTGGTTGCAAGCAGTGGCNATTTTCTCGCCTTTTAACAAGTAAGACTATTACTTTATTTACAAAGGCATTTTCAAAGTAAACATTAGATTTATGAGTGTGCTTATACTTTGAATTTAGGGTGGTTGCAAGCAGTGGCGTAAATAGCAGGAGTTAAAGTGGGTATCTTTGTTTAGTTACAAGCGAATATGCGCCGGCGTACGAGAGCAAGTGCAATTAGGTGCATTATACACATAGATGCAGATGGAAAGGGACCTGGCATACCGACAAACCTACCCCCCTAGTTGTGCCCATGGTTGCATGGTTATTTTCCGGCTGTTATCAGACAAGCTTTGGTGTCTTGAGAAGATGAGTTGTAATTTATGGTGCTGTGGGTCGGACAATTCTCAGTAGTGATGGCATACAAAGAAGCACCACAAAATTAGAGCCAAAACAACCCACTTTTACACTGTTCTCTTTATCGGCTGTTGGTTTAACAAAAAGTGGATGCAATATGGTCAAATTTCCCAATACTGGTGCAGTTAGTCGATCCAATCCTTTTAAATAGGCTCACCAGTTCTTTCTACATTTGCTGTTTTTTTAAGAATAGCGTGCTAAGTTACTTGGTTTGTCAGATATTGTAAACACTGTGGCAGTACAAAGGTAACATATATGCCCATTAGAAACTTTATATGCAGGTCTATTTATAAATTTTATGACATCAACCCGTGTGATAACAACAATAATAAGATGCAATAGTTAAAAAATATCTGTTTCATTTGTTTTTTTTATTTGATTTACTTGATTACTAAGACAACCTCTCTTTAAACTCTAGGCAATGGATCATTTGGTGTTGTGTATCAAGCAAAACTATGTGACACAAACGAAGTTGTTGCCATAAAAAAGGTGCTTCAAGATAAACGATTTAAGGTAAGTGGAACTTTTTGCCTCTGGCCTGTCTGGTATTTTTGCCTGTATTCTTTTTTAGGGGATTGCCTTATTGTACACTGTGCATGCTTTTCCTATTTTACCATTGAACTATAGGTAGTAAAATAATGTTTCCTAAACAATGACGTATAATAATTCTATCTCCCTGCTATCTGTTTATTTTTGAACACTACATTTGCTTGTTAAGTCAACATTCAATACCACAGTGAATTTCATATGAAAGCGAAAAAGCCACCC
>QXVZ01021586.1:14156-27124 GCA_008931825.1 Phallusia fumigata | reverse complement strand
AAATTAAAAAAGTCATTTATTCTATCAATCGCATTTATTCTGTAATTCCAATTTAACTTAAATGGGCTGATATGCGTCGACACAAGTGCTGTATGTGGCCCAAGGACTTTACAATACCCAGGTTTGCTTTGCACAAAAAATTCAGACCAATGACAGTATGTACTAATAATTTAAAATAAAATTCAAAAATGTGTTTTCATGTCCTTTATTGAAGTCGTTCTGTGATTCACAAAAAGTTCTCGGCACACATACCTATTTCAGCCGACAGGAATACAACAAAAAAGGGTGTCACCAAATCATTGATGCCTTGCACATAGCCGCTGGCAGGGTGACGGACTGCCCACACGAACAGCAGACGTTCAAACACCTAAAAAACGCTACATGTGCTGTACATCATAAGGTTTAAAAATCTATATCATGTGTTCTCACAGTTTGCACAGAGGGTTGTTGAAACAGTGGAATTAGTGGGTTGGTTCTGGGAATATCGATATGAATCTAAAGAAAGAAAAAAAACAGTTGTTATGTGTGTTGTAAAAACTTTTTGTGGGTTCATGATACCTGATGGTATGTTTGCTGATACATTGGCTGCTCCCTACATCCATAATACTGTTCGACAAACTTGAAATATTCGCTGCGCTTGCGCATTAGAACTGATTCCCTTCTGTCTTTGTTTGCAGGTAAATAACCCTAAAAATAAAGAAATTATAAGACTTTTAGTGTTTAATATTTTATTTCCAACTGTATGCTATCAGGACCAAACTTCTAATACAGAGGCATTGCCAACACAATTGAGTTGTAACTAACAAATGATAATATTATTTGACTATAGATAACAAGCACTAGTTTTTAAACATACCGAAAGGAGTTTCCAAGTAACAGCACGAACCGCAGAGGGAATTCCAGGCCAGCTAAGCTTCCTTAGATCATCTGCACAACACCACAAAACAAAAGCCAGCGATTAATTTTAGTCCATGCCAGTTATTCAAATTCAGACCCCAAGTATTGCTGCCAGGCAAATTAGTTACAACAACTATGCTCTATTAAAAATTGTTATGTAGCATTCCAATTAAAGAAATAACATAGTAGCATGTCCAATTACATGTACAGTTGCCACTGGGGCTTGGCTTTCCATTGTTATAACAGGTAAAATCAATATATTGGTATGTGCAGTTGTTTACATACCTAGATCTATGGAATCTGACTGTAGCATCTGGTAGAACTTGTCGATTCTTGTGTTTTCCTTTGCAATACTGCTTGCAGTCATCGGCATTCGAATAGATTGGGCCTTCGGAGCAGAACCTCCACCAGCGATGGCTGAAAAACACAAAATAAATTCAGTTGGTCAAAATTGCTAAAATTGATCTGGGTTTCAAGGGGGCATGCATATTATGACATGCTACTTTAGTGACAGATACCTTTAAATGATAGCTGGGCATGGACTAGAATTTCAAGTGTAAGTAATTAGTGCAACTTTGTACAAGTACCAACTCTTCCGAAGTAGGCATCCCAATGGCTTTAACCAAACAAACTACCCATAAAAACCAAACAACAACTGCATGAAAAACTGCAACAACAGATCAGGCCGCTCTACAGGGGATTCAGGCATGTCCCAGTGGGCATTTTTGCAACCACTTATAATAAAGACCACACTGGAGAAAATCTTTTGCTTTACTTACTTCGCACCAAGATTTCCACTATATATACAATTAAGGCTAGTTTTTGACTTACTTGGGGGTGACAGAACCATCTTTGGTTCAGGATGTGGAGTCTCTTCAGTGTTTGTTTCATATATCTCACTAGAATTATTCGAGTTGCCAAATCCATTCATTGGCTTAACAGTTTGTTGTTTATCCTTGACAACTTTATGTGCTGGAATGCTTCCGACTTGGCTAACAGTCCTGCTAGCACCGCCTGGCACCCTCTTGTGGCTATGTGATGCTGTTGGTGTGGTTTCGGCAGCACCAGGTCTTTGTGCTTTGTTGGACTTGTCACTACTTGATCGGGCTGCAAGTTTTTGGTGACCACTTGACAATGTCGATGTCTGTCTACTGCCAGTTGCAAAGGAGTTGGTTTTTGCGTGGTTTTCAATCACTGCTTGGGCTGCAGCATGCACCTGTAAATTTAAGATCAGTACATTTTATCAGAAACTCTGTCCAAAAGTGTGGTGAAGCTTGTTTTTAAGAGGGGGGATGGAAGCTTGTTTTTAAGAGGAAGGAACTGGATCTGTATAGGTTCATTTTCGAATCAAATTATTGGGCATGTCATAGCACAAAACCACTGATGAGAATTAACACATTGGTATGGAATCACGAAACATTTACTTACAGTTTAATTGCACTAGTATAGTACCTGTTCTGGACTAGAACCCATTTCAATTTTAGCTAAAGCGGCTCTTAACAGATCATCATCTGTTGCGTCCCAAGCATCTTCGGTGTGGTTTTCAAACTCCTTAAAGCTCAACTTGTGTTTCGGAGCATGCTGTGGAGATTCGTGTTGCGGCATCGGCGATGACTGCATTGAACTGTTCACAAAAACATTAAGATGGACTTGCATTTTACCTAAAGCTTACTGACAACCCTAAAGCTGACAATTATTTCATACTTTTACAAGTTGTATATTAAATAGTTGTGCAACTTTAAACCAAAAGCATGGACAATCAATCAAAATCTACCTTCCTGGAAATTTGTTGGAGGATCTTTTCCAAAAAGCCCTTTTCTTGCTTTCATCAACATTTTGGGCCATTTTTGTGGAAGTTTTCCTGCCTTAATTGCCAGATTCGGTTATACCAGCGGTATTACAAAAACCCAGAATATTTTATCACATAATGCATTCCAGTCTCGACTACACAGTACTGAATGAAATCCGGGGTTATCAAAAAACAAATTAAGTATTTCAACAAGTTCCTTAAGCAGACAAACAAAACTTATGCAATGTAGGCATACATTTTAAAACAGCTGTATTCTCAGAACACATTTCGGCCATTTTTTCTTTATTTTTAGTACCTACAATAACATTATTTACTACAACGAATATTTGTGTTCCTGTATTTGTACATTTCTATGGCATGGACACGCATTACTGCTTTCGTAGATTTATTTTTTCCGTATATTTAACAATTTAATGATGAAAAAATGGTTGCAATTCAAATCGGCTTTTGTTGCAGGTTTTTCAAACAATGTTTTGGTGTACCAACAAAAACAGCATTTATGGCCAACAGGCCAAGATGGAATCAAAGCCTATGCATAAATACTACGTCTATGTAGTATCTATGGCCTAGGCGTGCTCGGTTAAAACATACGTAAACCTAAATAAATTTTAAGGAAAAAAGAAATAAAATGGAAATTTTTTACAATTATTTGTTGTTTGTTAACAAGTGAAACCGTTAATTATTTTTTTATAATCCCAGAAAAATCGCTTTAGTTTTTGCAAGGAAGTGGTGTCGCCACCAGGAGCAACAAAGAGCAAATTAAAAGTAAATACAAAAGTGGCGCGGCGTTCAAAAGTAAGAACTAAAAAAGCATTGCCACTGATCGTTTCGGAAATGATTAATTTGCCTTGTGTTGCATCTTCATCTTCGTTGTCGTTTCGTTAGCAACTAAGCTTTAGTGTGTAGTGACAGGCTGGGAGCCTGGGATACTTTGTAAGTGTAGCAACGTCCCGTGTTCTTTACAAATAAGCTTTAAATTGAAAGCTTTTGCATGCCACGTCAACGCGATATAATACGTATAATGGCTGTTATGATTTTTTGTTATTGGCAATTTTGTTTGTTTTAGATGGATTTTAGCATTGTTAGAGTTTAGGATCAGCCACACACCATACTATAGGTAGTTAAAGTTGAGTGTAAATTTACAAGGTCAAACAAATCAGAAGCATGGATCGTTCCAGCAACCCACGTCAACTGGAACGAAAACTAAGAGAGGTGTGTGCTGTTCAAATTAAGAGGTGTAAAAAAGTCTTAGGTTAAAACGAAACTTTAAGAAATCCTTTTTTCTGCTCAAAATTTTACATCTAATGATTTTTAGCTGAAGGCAGAAAGAGATGCATTTGAAAGAGATGTAACAGTATATCTTCAAGAAAACAAACACCTCAAAGAACAGGTAAGCAAAAACTGCTTTATTAAGTGTTTCTTTTTTTGACTATTTGTTACAATGATAAGAACAATCAGAAAATGTAAGTTTGGATATTGTGCGTGATAATTTATACTTTCAGGAAACTCTATGTACTTACTATAAACTGGTACAACAGACAAAAAAAATCTGATAAAAATTCAAAGCAAAGATCTATTTATCACTAATCTTTTGGAGTGTGTATAATATAATAAATTTAGGCCTTATGGTATGTCATTATCTCCTGAAAAAAGCTGAGCATAACAGCCTGACATGTTTTCAGACTGGATTATAGGTACTTGATTTTTGTTGGTACATATCAAAGTTTTTTAATATACATACTGGAACTTTTGTGTTCAGGTTGAGGTTTTGAAATCCTCTCATACTGCAAGTGATACACAAGCAGTTCAAGTATTAAACGACATAAGACAACACCATAAGCAGTTAATTGTAAGTGGACTCTAGGATTACAATATTATTTCTTTCTGTAATCTTTTATAATCTTGTTTGGCAAGTCTGTTTTTGAAAATTTGTGTGCTTGAGATTTAAACTATCTTTTTGGCAGGAACTGAAAGAAGATGAATATGTGGCTGAATTAAAAAGGAAAGATAAAGCAACAAGATTCCTGGACAGTAAACTTAAAGATGTAGAACTAAAACTCAAGGAGGCAGAGACCAAGATTGCACAACACAAGTTAATTGTTGAAAAACTTGAACAAAATGTCAGCAAACTGCAGTCAGAGAATGAAAAGGTTTGTATCTTGCAATTTTACGTCATTACAATGTTAGACCAGGGGTTTAAAAACAGTGTGGCACAAAACCTTCCATTTTGGGTAGCATTAATTGAAAACCATTTTCACTGACTTATGCTCAAAAAATGTTAAGATTTATTTGTGGGCCACCCCAAAAAGTATTTTCCGACCCCTGTGTTAGACAGTACCATAGGCGTCGATTCTTGGGGTGGCAGGGGTGGCGGCCATCCCACTGAAAATCTTGGGGTGGCAGCCATTATAAAAAGTCTATGCTGCCACCCCAGAAATTTCCTGGATTCGATATTATATTCTTGCTTTTAAAACATGTTGTTTGCACTGACACGAGGATTTTCTGAAGACTTGGTGATAACAGATATTATAAAAAAGCTAGGAACCAACAGGCATATGTTGTGTAATTTTATCACGTGTCAGACCGTTTGGATTTGATTATTTCACCACCCCACATGAAAAACAAATTGCTAAAAAATTGACTTCTATGGACAGTGCTACAACAAAATATATACCACGTTATTTTTAAATTTAAGCTGAAGCAAACTGAGAAAAGTCACAGAACAACGTCGTCCAATAATAGTGTCCAGTTGAAAGCTTTAGAAAAGAAAGTTGCCACACTGAGTAAACAAAATGATGAAAAAGAGCATCACCTGGCATCTGTAAGTAAAAAGGATCACAGAATGTTTTTGTATTTTTAATACATGGATATAATGGTCTTGTTAATTGGTAATTTTTTTTCACTTAATAACAGATTATAGAAAAATATGAGAATGAGACTGAAACTACTGCATCTAAAACCAGAGTTCGAATTCGAGTTCTGGAAGAACAAATTAGGACAATGAAAGCAGAATGTGACAAGAAATCTAATGATCTAACCAAGGTAAAGGGGCAATTTAGCCCCATGAAACTTGTCACTCTTTAACATGGTTTTTAAATTGTGAGGTATGTGTTTTCAACCACATTTTGTATCGTTGTAGACTTCGTCAAAATTAGCTGCAGTATCTACTGAAAGAGAAGCTATTTCATCACAGCAGAAACAAAAACTTATTGATGCCGAGAAAAGGTTAAAGAAAAGTGTAAAGACTGAAGAAAAGTTACAAGAACAACTTTATCAGGTAATATACAAATAATAGTATTATTCTTGTTAAAAGATACAAGCCAGTTTGTGTACAAACATTTTGCTGCTACTAATCTTTTATACAACTCATCAAGGCACCATCAACAAGACAGTTTGTTAAAATGCAAACTGACAATGAATTGTTTGCAAATTTGATAACATTTATATCCTTATTTGTGGATTTTAATGCCTATTTTGAGCTACAGCCCTGCAAAAATCTTTGTAAAAAACATGTGTTTGACTTGAAGACAAATTTAGCTGATTTTTATGCTTTTAGGCCCAGGAGAAGATAGCATGTCTGGAAGGTGACCAAGACTCCTTGACAACCAAACATCGGATAAAAACCAAAACACTTGAAGAAAGTTTGGAAAGAATGAAAAAAGAGAATAACCTAAAAGACGAACAGCTTAATTTGGTAAACATGTTTTCATATACAGTTTTTAACATGTTAAAAGTAAACAATATGAATGCTTGGTGTAAATATATTATGTCATAAACAAATATTTAAATTAATCCCTTGTAAAATGTTATATGGTGGTTTTATTGAAAGAATGTGCTGGAAAGGGGAGATGTATCCCAATGCATGAGCTGTTTTTGATGCTTGGTGCAAAAACAAACATTAAAAATATTATATCTGGTGCCTGATCATTNGCTGAAGGAAGATCAACTGATCCAGGTAAGTCTAAAACTTGACTGTGTGAATCCCAAGGGGGAATTTGGCGATCACAAAGGTTTAAACGTTAATGCTATATTTCTGTGGATTTCAAACTTTCTTTGCTGCAACGCCTTTTGAAAAGTTGGTTGAACTTTTGACGCTTATTATCAAAGCTGTATTTATTAGTACAAAAACGGTTAAATGAACATAAACTAATAAATTAAACAAGACTACAAAAACAGAACTAATGTTCAAACAGACACTTTGACAAAGACGTTTCTGCACTTGGGAATTTTTTTGCAAAAAAAAAACAATTTTTGTTGCCAGGCGGAGTCTGGTTGCTCAGCCGCCCAAAGTGCTCTTCACAAACTGAAGGAGAAGATGAGAAGGTTGGAAATGGAAGTTTCCAGAAAAGATGACGAACTGAATGATGTAAGTAATATCAGAATCAATAAGAAGATACAAGCCAGTACTTGTGTGTTAAGCTTTTTTTACTCCTCGACAAACAATGATGTCAGCAGCGCTTGACGAAAAAAAGAAAAAGAAAATGTTTTACACACAAGTACTGGCTTGTAACTTCTTATTAAGACCTTTTAAAACCGTGAATTGAATACCTAATGTCAGAATCCTTGCGTTTTTCCATGTCCACAAACCTTTAAATTTTTACCTTTGTTTAGTTGAGATCTGTGGAAACGGAGTTATCAAGCAAAACATCTGCCAGCTTGTCCCAAATTCAGACGGCGCAACGCGAGAAGAATCGTCTTGAGGCCGACAACAGACGTTTAAAGACTGAGCTAAATGAGGCAACCAGAAAGGTTTCCAGTCTAGAATGCGACATCGCCGATGCAAGGTGCAGCATTAAGCACAAGGAGCGCCAGATTGAAAAGGTAAAAATGGGTGTAAAATATCTAAATTTGTGTCAGAAAATGTGAAACAACATATTGCAATGTTCCTCGAGCTGTTATCCGACGTACAAAGCTAAAATCCTCCCACCGGAAAATAAGGTCTTAAAGTAGTATGTTTATGTCAGTAGATTAAGAAGCGAAACGAAGCTCTTATCATTGTTAAAGTTTTCGATGTATTAAATTTAAAAAAATCCCCCTTACAAATACAAAATTACAAATTTTCCCCTGTTAAGAACCCCTTAACTTATTGGATATTTTCGGAGGTTATGTATTGCTGTTTTGATACAGCCCCGTGGGTTCGAATCCCATCGCAGGTTAGATATTTCTATCCATGCCTTGCGGACTGGAAATGCTTGGGAGACTGACTGTGGTTTGGTATAACGCTTCCTGTAGGCCTGGCTTAATACGATTCATATATAAGTGTGTTGTTATCGTTGGCCTGCAAAGCTTCAAGGCAGATCCCAGTACCAAATATGCGCAAGCATGTAGTTCACATTTGTTTTTGATACATTGTGCTTAGCTGTGCATTAGAGCGATAAATGATGCAGAACTAGGAACAACTGAACATGTGGTTGACAAGCAGAGATGAAAACAAGTTACGACTTGCAAATTGTCAAACATTATCTCTTGGCAAATGACTGGGTGCAAAATACCCAAAACATTTTTTCATTATAAATCTTTAAATTTAATTAAAAACACTGATTGCCAGAGAACTTGTACATAGTAAATTGTAACATTTTAATGCAAACGTTTCAATAATCGCTACTGTCATTATTAGTGCATTATAGCTTTCCGGCATTTTTTTTGTAACTAAGCTACCCTCCAAAGGCCATGTCTTTTGTTCCCAACTTGAATTAGTTTGCAAAAACATCTTGAAACAATGTTGTTGCAGCTTAAAGAAACCGAAAATCAAGTGAAACTTGTTACGAGTGAAAAGGAAAACAACGAACAGAAAATGCAACACGAGATTCTTTCACTACGGATGACGTCAGATCAACTAAAGTCAGAAGTGAAGGTGAAGTTGTCAGTAAAATATTGGTTTAACCAATTGCATTAAAACAAGTGGTTTGTAAATTTGATTTTTAGCGTCGCTCAAAATTTTAGTTCAACAACCGCTGTTATCAGTTTACTACGGTTTACCAACCATTTTTTTCTAAACAACAAGATCAGTCAAAATGCTTTTTACAGTTTATCATTTATTTGCATTCACTTTTGCTCCATGAAACGGCTGGCTTTGCAACTTCATGGCCTTAGCTTGAGGATTTCATTTTTTGTGACGTTTCAATGACAATGTCTGTGCAGTTAGCACATTGCCTACTGCTTATCGCACCTGACAAGACAGGTGATGCAGGCCAAACCAGTTGCAACCTATATGTGTGGCAAAAAGTTCTAAAAATATCACTTATCTGTCTGGGTTTGTACAATATCACATATCTGACGCGACCCCCAGAAAACCTCTCTGCGCCCCCTTTTTGGTCGCGACCCCCAGGTTGGCAACCACTGGTTTGCAATGATGACAAGCTTAAAACCCTACGTTGTATGCACAGTGTGAAGCTAGGAAAACGTGAGGCTGTGCTAAAAGTTCTGTGGCAGTTAAGTTTTTATCCTGTTATATTTGTTGGCAGAACTTGAAACATGAATTGCAAAGCTCAAAGAAGGAAGTTAACCAACTTACAAGGGATTTATCGAATGAGCAAAACCAATGTCAGTCACTAAAAGAAAACTCATCAGCTAATAGTAGAAGACTCCAGCAGACACAAAATGACCAGGTAAAAAAATAAATTGTACATATTTTTACAATTTCTTTCAGCGTTTCTCGAACCTTTTTTTCGATGCGACGCCTTTGTAAAAGTTGGCCGGGCTTTCAACTTACCTGCGATAGGAACAACAGCAACGAGCTATACGGAACAGAATTATTGGGCGATGCCCTTTAAAAATGAAAACGACGCACAAGAGCGTCGCGACGATCATTTTGAGAACCACGGATTGAAGTTTTTGTCCAATGTGGTTACACGAAACGAATTTTCTACGGTTTTGCAAAACTTTTGTGGGTCTTTCCTTATTATAGTGGCCCCTAGCCTTTTTTTCCGTCATTACCTATTCCTGTTCTGACCAAACTTCCATTTCCCACAATTTATCAAAATCTTTATCTATTTTGCTAGTTCTGCCTTATATGAAACAATGCTATTTTCATTTCGGGTTCAGCTAAATGCCTTTGAACTTTTCATTAGGCATACGTGCGTTATCACAACTAGTTTAAAAACTGCTGCGTTATTAAATATTTATTTGTAATTGGTATGGGCTCGTCTCAAAGAAAGCACCTTGTATTTGTATTCAACAAAAAAAGTTGGTGTTATTAGTATCCGAAATGTCCCTACTTTGTACAGAAACATAGCATGGAACAGCAGACAAAAACGATCGAAGATCTGCGAGAAAAACTGGCAACAGCGGAAGGAGAATTATCTCGAATCAAGCAGAAATGCAAAAGTCTTGAAGATCAACGCGCTTTAACTGAAAACCAAATCGCCTCCCTTTTACCATTGCAACAACAAGTGGAGGAATATAAAAATCAATGCAGTCACTTGAAGGTAAAGCTCTCTTTTGCTGTTAAACTGATTATATTACACTGTGAATCAAAAAGCGTGCGCATGTTTGGTGCTGGGATCTGCCCTGAAGCTTTTATAACGACATACTCGTATATACCGAATCATTGTCGGCATTCCAGCATTATATTCGGTATAACGCCTCTTGCAGGTCCGGCGTAACTATATTACAGCTCTACTTATATTTTGATTGATTGTAAAACATCAAAATTTTTGGGCATTTTAAACCAATCTGTACAATTTTTTTTAAAATAGTAATTTTTTAGCTGCCCTTCATTGAGCTTTTTTCACAAATGATTTCAACAGAACACAAACTCCGCCCAAGTCGTGAAGTTTGAGAAACTGGTCAAGGAGAATCGAGAGATGAAGCGGAGTTTGGAAGGACTCGGAAACGCGCAATTGACGCAGTCAAGGAAGGCGATAGAGTTGGAAAAAGTAAGAGTGGTAAAAAAAACATTTCCAGACAAACCCCGTCAAACGTAAATAACTTAATTCCGAAATTTAGTAACACAAGGGACTTGGAAGAATACCTTAATTTAAAGTATAACTACCAGAGAACTTGTATATAGTGAACACATGTTATTGCAAATGTTTCGACATTCGCTGTGATATAATGAATTCACTGCATACAAGCTCTCTGGCAGTTATACTTTCAATTAAGGTATTCTTCCAAGTCCCTTGTGTTACTAAATTTCGGAATTACTTAAAGTTATTTTAGCTTAAGAGCTTCTAAGTGAGCCGGATAATAAACGTTGCTGCTTTTCAGACTTCTGACATGCTCAAGGAGTCTTGTGTGATGCTGGAACGCCAGGTTGAGGAATTGGAAACTTTCAACAATGAGTTGATCGAAAAACAAGACTTAATTACCAGAGAAAGGTAAAAATTTGAGAAAGATGTTTTTCGCCTGTTTCATTAAATGCAGGCTGTCTTATACAGTTGCTGTAAGTTTTCCGACTTTGTCGTCAATACAAATTTAAAATCTACCACTATTTAAAATAATAAAGAATTAAAATGTTCAAACCAAATTTGCTCGACCTTTATCAGCGTTACTAAGGATGGACCAACCCGAGCCAGTACCCGAGTACTTACTATCGAGCATCGCCGTTTTCAATGCTCGGTGCTCGACCAATTTTTCGAAACATGACAAGAAAAAGTTTAAACATAATTGGCGAGGTTGTTCATACAAACTTATCTATACGGAGAATAAAAAAATCATTTTATTGTAAACGGTCGATGTTGTGATCGGTAGTGCATAATCATGAACTATGGGAACATTTTGGTTTTAAGAAAAAAAGCAACTATTCTGCAGTTACGTCATGTATGCGTGACGTCATAATTTTTGCATTTTCAGCTTATCCCAAAACTGTAGCTGTCAGACAAACAGATCTGCAGAAAATCTTACTTTATAGTTTCTGATTGCTGTAGATTTTCATAAAAAACGTTAAAAGCGCTGCTTCATTCTGAGCCACACTGTTACGCAATAATATTTCGAAAATTGTCTTCAGGGACTCGGCGTTAAACCAATGCTCAACGCTGGAAGTCGAGTTGAAATCTTTGCAGCGCGAGTTACGGAACGAGATGTGTGAAATGGACCAGAACAACTCTGATCAAATCACTGAGCTCAAGATCCAGATTCGTGAAGAAATGAATCAAGCACATGAAACTGCTGAAGAGGTATGTAGTAATCACACAGTGTCGTACTATGGGCAAATCTGATTTTAATCACATATTGTGTATTAAGTTTCAATGTTGGCTTTACCTTATTTTGGAACATAGTATAAAATCAGGTGTTTTGAATCTATATTAAAAAATGAAAGAATTGCGTTAAAATGGGTTGTTGCCTAGAATTCTAAAAATCATTCCGAATTTCAAGGTTAGCGGTTTTTGTCTAAATAAGGGTTTTGGTAATGTAAAATATTTTGTTGTGAACAAAATGCAGCATAAGAAAACAGGATCTAACAAAGATATACTGGAATGAAAAAGTGATTGTTTCACAATGCAACTGAAGCGATTCATAAAGACTCAATCACCAAATATGCATGCATATATATTTTACCAAGCAATACAAAGGGTTTAGTACTCTAACAAACTCTTGTTTGGCTATGGGATTAGGCATTATAGAATAGAAAACAGATTTTGAAAAAGTACAACTATATTTAATGTTCCAGAATGACTTTGGAAAAAATCTAGAACCGACTTTACAAATCTATGATAACAAGCAGGTTTCATAGAATCGAAGAAAAAATGATAAAATATTGAAAAAAAGACTATTCTGGTACAGGATTCGATATTCTGTTCTAGAACCATGTAGGCTGGATTCAAACCATCCTCAGCTAACTTTTCACCGTAACTTTTTTATCACAGTACCGGGACTTGGAAAGACGCTACAAGATGTTGGAACTAAATGCAGCAGGGGTTCAACGAAAACTTACGGCAGAAAAAGATTGCCGCGAACGAGCGGTGAACGAATTAGAACGAATCAAGTCGGATTTGATCGTGATGCAACAAAGCCTTTCGCGATCTGAACAACAACTTCACATGGAGATCGACAGATGTGACGAAGCTGAAAAGGAAAAGACTCAACTGCTGAATAGCATGGAAACTGAGAAGGTAAGATTAATCTTGTTTATTATGGGTCCCCTTCCTGAAAGGGGACACATATTGTTTTCACTCGGTTTGTTTTTTTTCTTTTTCTTTTTTTTTCTTTTTTTTCTTTGTTTTTTTTTTCTACCCCGAGCTTGTCCATGTCGTTTTGCCATGAAATGTTTGGTGGATTTGGATGAAACTTTTACAGCTGGTAGATATGACCATGAAGTTGT